>SNQJ01S0179882.1:0-19471 GCA_010110895.2 Picea sitchensis | reverse complement strand
TTAATAATAACTAAACATCATTTCATCATAGTGCAAGGAACAATACATTTTACTTAATCCATCATTTGTCAATAAATAAGTGCAATTGAGTAAGGGAATAAGACCTAAGGGCTTATAAAATCTCTGAAAGCATAAGTAAGATTCTAGTACTAGGTAAATATCTATTTGCGCCCATATTAAGAACCTTTTCTAAGCTAAGTTCATTTATGTCAAGCATCATTTATTAATTACATCGAGCTATTGTAACAAGTACCATCCTTATGTAGCGCAACTAAATATCTTTAAGAATGACTTATCTTAAGTAAGAAGTACAATAAAAATTCATTACCGAATTATATTCATCACAAGGTACCATAAGGAGGTTAACCAAATAAATAATTTGAATAGAAGTCAATATGATTTATATGTGTATCCATTAAGGGAATTAATAATATCAACCTTAATCAAACATATCAATAAAGACTCAAGGCTATCTTATAGTTTCATATCAATGAATTTTGAACACCCAACAATAAATTAAGAAATCAATCAACTTACGATTTTATAGAATGTATTAAGGAAGGTCCAACTTATTAAACCATATAAAATGAATTCAATTCTATCTAAAAATCCAATTTAGAATTAAGGAAAACCAAGGTCTTATTGGAACAAATAAAAAAAATAAAAACAGGGGGTTTTCAATTACTAAACTAAAATTTCAAATTTTGAAAGTAAAGGGAGATCAACTTATTTAGATAAGGCATAAGGGTTCCAATGATACTATACACATTCCTTTTAAAGGTATGGGGAGTCAATCACAATGAAACTATGATAAGAATGCAAGATGCCTTATCGAATCATCATAAAGAGTTATGAGAAATTCATTCCATAAAAATTAATGGCTTGAAGGTAAAGTGGCTTGCGATCTATCCTAGAAATTAAAGAATGTCAACCATCCCTTATTCAACAGTGTGAGTGCCTCATTTCCAAGGGGCGTAAACAATTCCATGAGATTCATGTCATTAATGTACATAAGACAATTTGATTAATGGTAATTGTATTTTCATGAGGGTTCTTAACATAAATGGAACATTAATTATATCGAGTGAAGGCAATATCTACAAACCCGATACACAGGTCGCAGCCACACCAGGCTGGATGTAGGGTTTGAGGTCAGCAGTGGAGGTGACGAGCTCGGATTTGAACTGTGAGGGAACGAATAATGAGAGGTCGCATGACAACCGAAAGTGGGAGGTCACGAGGACAACGAACTGGTGTGATACCAGTGCATTGACACTATGGGAATTGATGATAGTCGTGAATGAATAGTCCCAGCAATGGAACCACTTATTATAGCATGGAGTGGTAAATGAACCATGGATTTTTCATGCTCTACTTTCACAAAAATCCCAATCTAGGGTTGATTCAACATATTTGGAATATTTAAGCAATCAATGCATTTGGAAAATGGACAATGATAAACGCCCCATAATTTCTCCCAGAATTTCATTAAATAAGAAGAACCTCCTATCATTTTTCTCTTAAAACAAGGCTTCAGAACTAGACAGAGTAACGCAACATAATTTATTCTCAAAAAATAGAATTAATTTCAGTGGTTGAAGGTGTTATTCAGTTCTTCAAGAATTTACCAAACCTAAAACTTCTATAACCAAAATTCATTTTGTTATACAACATACGCCATACCATACATCAAACACAATGTAATAAACATAACATAAATCTAGAATTCAAATACAAATTCATTGGCAGCGATCTAGAGTTTTGTTTTCTGTATATACATACTTCGACTAGCAGCATTCTAGTAGAATTCAACGGATTGTAAAATGGATGACAACAAACAAGGAAATTATGTGACAATTATTTCAATTTGGAAAACAACGATGCTAGAATTAACTTTCTATAACACACAACCATCAATGGGATTTACCAATTCGATATCAGAAGTACAAATAGTGATGGAAAATATCTTAAACTAATTAATTACAATTTAATCTTATTACAAATTCAATCACAAACAAGAGTACCGTATCTGAAGGCGACATAGTCAGAGATGATCTTTAGAAAATGGAGTTCCCTTCTTCCTTCTTCTCGCTAATCATTGAGACTTCACCTATACCTCCAAGCCAATGCTAGGGCTACTCTTCTTCCCCCTTAGCCCCCCAAGTCGTAAAGGGGCCACACACACAAAACCAAAAATACTCTAGCTCCAAGATTGCCTCGCAAGGTAGAGCCACCACTCTATCTCAAGATGGGTATCCCAACTCTTACAAGTAAAACCAGTCAAAAATAATTCAACAGCATAACTTTACCAATAACCAGTGTGATCCCTTTCCCATATAGACCATTTTCTTTATAGGAATTTCCTCACTGACACATCCCCACTTGCACAATTAATTTTCTTTTTAATTCAATAAATTAGGATTATTACTCCCTTACACTTTTCACCCTCTCCCCAAGTTGAACAAGTAATTACATATTATATTTTAATTAAAAGTCAATTTCCCTCATCTTTCCTAAATGCGCTCCTTAAATCGCTCCTAGTTGTGTTTTATTCCCGATATTCTCATTTCATGATTGAATTCTTACTAAATATGAGTTAGAGTTAAAATATGATTCTTCTTCTAGTTAGACTAGTGGGAGCTAGACTCTAGATACCATTCTATGCATACACATATTCTCTCATGCTTTATTCCTTTCTTATCTTAAATTCCAAATTGGTATTTTCTTGCACACATGTGTATTATATTAAATATTTATATTGATTTCATTTTTCTTAATTCTTAAATTGATTTACCTCATTCCTTTTTAATTTAGTTTAGCCTCCTTACAAAAAATTAGACTTAGGATTAATTTTTTTGAATAGGCTTAGAATCTTATTTGGATTTATAATTAAAAAATTACTCATTAATTATTCATATCTAACAAGGTCTAAAGATTTTCAAGGTTTACAATTATTCTTTAAAGGTTTTCTAGGCCACCTAGATTCATTGACTCAAGTTTTATTTATGCGACGTTACGTTAAAGACGCACTCTGTGCTCCAAGGGTGCCACTCGCATTTGAGTAGTTTTGGTAGTTTTCCAACCCTTGAAGTCAAAACTCCATTCAGGAAACCTTGTGAGAGACTAATGGATTCTAAGGAACAAGGAATTCTCCTTATTGCACGCCCCTTATACTCTTCATGAGCGACTATCTCATTCTTTCCCCACGACATCGTGGACCTCTCGAACTAGGTAATCATTAACCTACCATTTGAGCCATGACGGGAGTGCTAGTAGGTTGTGACATGGACGCTGCCACAACTCTCCTTCAATATCTGGTTTCTGTGCATGGCCCCTTTACTCCTTATATGAGTTAGATTAGAAAGCATCGTTAGCCTACATCCATTGAAAAACACTGTCACTGATCCATATACATAATCATACTAAATCAATCATCTGACACATATGTTTAAAATGAAATACTCAAACAAAACAAAATCCACTCCCTGACTCAATCTGGAGTCCAAGGAGGTCCATTGATGCCATCAACATCCACAATCTATCAAGTGTCCTACATACTTAGGGAAAAACTCGTCAATAGCATATGTCAATACATATATATCAAATAACAATAAATCACAACCATCAACATCATCATGAAAATCCATAATTGAAAGAAATAACCTTGTACTATAACCGGATCACTTGCACACAAGTGTCCTCAAAGAATAAGTCGATAAGATGTGCTCGCAACAACAAGATCTTACACATAGCAAAAAAAAACATAATGAAAACGCAAGTTGCCAACATAAATGTTTTCTTTGAAGACCCTTACCAAATACACATGAAAAACAAGACAGTTCTTGGTTTGTTAATCTAGTACGATTATAGAGCACTTTGCAATATGAAACTCCTTGAAGGTTGTGATCCATGTGATGATGCATGGGTGGATTTGTAGGATTGGTCCAAGTCCTATCATTACTACATTGTTAGTACAATTAGTTAATATGATAGTGGTAGTATATGTCCCTATCACTAAATCAAAATTCAAAGCTCCAATTGTAAGCCAATGTCCCCATACAATTTTGTCCTTGGATTCAAGGGTAACCTACCTTAGCGTTTGTATTTTGATAACCAACTGATTAAATAAAACCTGGAAAATAATTCGATGGTTTGAATAATATGTTTTGACCAAGGGGTGTTTAAACTACACTTCCTACTTATGTCGATAGATTTAATCCTAAGCCACATATAAATGTAATTTGATACATTATGTGGTAAATAATTCATAGACCTAGTCTCAACCCCTTTTCCAAATGCTAAACAAGTATAAGTAAGAAAATTATTAACAGGTGCTTAGTGGTTGAAGAATTGAGAGGCTAGGAGTTTTTTAAGTGAAATACTTATTAGGAAGATATGTTTTTAGATATATTTGTGAACAAGATCTAATAATGGGAAGTTTATCTTTTTGTAAATCCTTGCTTTACATCTAAGAAAAATCCTTGATGACCATTGGATGAATTTATTTGTAAAGAAAGAAAGGAAACATGGAAAATTTCCTTGTAACATTTTTTTTAGTACAAAATGATGGGGTATATTACATATGGTATCATAGTTGTATGTTACAACACTTAGGACTAAGGGCATCACCATAAAATATAATGTTGATGAAAAATCTAACAAACAAATTTTTTTCGTTATCATAAGCAAACTATTTCGAAATTTTTGTAAACATGTCAACGCAAAATACAGAAGAAGATAGACCCGGAGGAAATAATAATCAAGATCCCTAGACCAAGAATATCACTGTGAGAGTATCTCAACAACCTAGGTTTTGGAAACAATGAGGAATATTATCATAGAGTTGCAACCATTCAAGACCAATAACGAAAAACTAAAGAAAGCACATGAAGATCAACAAGGAATAAATGAGATGTTGTTATGAAGCATAGAAACAAAAAAAATCCCAAAGAGTAATGATGTATATGAGGAAGACGGTAAAAAATCTTCAAAGGATTCAATCCATGGAACAAAAAAATAAAAAATCTATTCTAATGACTAGAATTAGAGCATCTATAGTAAGGAAAATAAAACAGGTGGACCATTTTGATGGAGAATTTAAGAAAATCAAACCTTCAACATTTGATGGGGAGTATATAACTAGTGAAGAGGTAGAATATTGATTACTTGACATAATGAAATACTTCCATATTTCCATTTACTCTAGTAATATGAAAGTAAGGATGGATATCTATAATCTGAAAGGTAAATCTAGTATATGGTGGCAGGACTTAAAACTAGCCAAAGGACTAAAAGAAAAGTAAATGGAATGAATGGATTTTAAGAAATATTTTAAGAAATAATACCTGTCAGAAAGTTATTATGAGAGAAAAACCAAAGAGTTCTATGAGATAAAGTTAGTATAGATGTTTATGGAGGATCTAGTTACTAAATTTCTGGAACTATTGAGATTTGTGCCCTATATAAAAGATGAAAAGGTAAAAGTTCAGAGGTTTTTAAGTTTCTTACCTCAGTCATATAAGGAAAAAATAGAGTTTGATGATTCAAAAACCTTGAATGAAGTGTTGTGAAAGGAAACAATATGCTATGAACAATATAAGCAACAATCTGAAAATTCAAAAGCATGGAGAGAAAAGAAGCAAGAGAAATTAAATCAAAGGAAAAATGGTTTCAAGCCATCACGATTTTGTAACATGTCCAAAGGACATCAAGAACATAATTGTTGGATTACTGAGAGGGGGGGTGAATCACTAATAGAGAAATTTAATCATTTTTAACCATATAATCCAAGTGTGATATCAATGTAGCATTATCACCCAATAATTGTAGAGTAAATAAACAGTGAACAAATAAGCAATCATACACATACACAGGACATGAGTGTTTTTACGTGGAAACCCAAAGAAGGAGAAAACCACAAAATGATTTTTCTTATATGTCTTGAAGAATTACACTAATTGGAAGCACCAACTTCCTTTGTTTTCCAGCTGCAACTAGAAGGAGGTTCCTACCCCCTAGTTTCTCAGGCTACAACCTGAGGGAAGATCCAACTCTCCAATTCTATGGCTACAACCAGAACGAGGATACAACCCCATGAGTTCTCTAGCTGCAATTGGAAGGTGCCTACAACCACCTATCCTTTTCCTGTCCAACCGACCTGAAATATAAATGCCAAATGTAGACAACCTGTAACTGTCATTGAATCAACCACTGGCAGTATCAACCTGTCACTATCAACCTGTACCAATAACTTGTAACAACCTATACCAATCAACCTCCACCAAATATCCTGTACCAATATCCTGAACCAACATGTACCATGCATCAACCATGCATCTACCTTGAATCATCAAGATGTACCAAAATAATAAACTATACACCTCATGTATGTGCCAAGTCATCAACTATACACCTCATGTATGTAGCAACTCATCAACTACTTGTCTCAACCATGTACACAACATGTACCTCAACCATATACCAAATACATACACCAATATAACCATCAAAAGTTATATAACAATTCATCACTCTATCCATAAACTAGATACCCTAAACCATTAAATCAAACCATGTGCCACAACCTCACTATTATTTATCCTTAATCTAAACCAACAACTTCAACAACAAATCACAACCAAAATACCAATACCCATATGCCAATTACCAAGAAAAAAATACCAACTGTATCCCTTAACAAATATGATATATGCAACAATACTGAACATCCAATACCATCTCAAAAGCTAAACCCTAGATCACAAAAAATACCTCAAACAAGATGTGCCATATCTCTCATAAATAGACCCCAACCATGTTGTTGTCGCGATTTTTCTGCTGCACTTTTTCTGCCGCGATTTTTCTGTTGCACTTTTTATGCCACGATTTTTTTGTGGAACTTTTTCTGTGGCACTTTTTCTGCCGCACCTTTCTTGCCTCACTTTTCCTACCACACTTTTCTTGCCACACTTTTCGTGCCACACTTTTCTCTATCAATAATATCTGCCCAAATAACCTTTAACAAAATAAATATTCAATGATATTCTATAGGTTCATGTGTAATTAAATGAGAGATCCTTGCCTCTTATTTATACTTTCATGTAGCATCCCAGTTTCCTTATTTTAGGGATTTCTCCATTAACTTTATTGTTTAAATAATTTCTTCTGCAAACACTTTGACTAATTTGACCTTTTGGGGCTTCTAGATGACTCATGAGGGTTCTCCAACTTCACATGGCCATAACTCTCTAACCGTGAGGAGCTATGTGACGTTCCACATACCAACGGAAATGGAATGACATGTACTATCCATATAGAATAGTATTACATGAAAATATATCAAAATTCATACCATTATCCATCACACAAACGTGGGTCCATTACCCAAAACTTTGTGCTACCAGAATTCTCGATCAGACTTTTTTCAAGGGTTGACATCAATGACAACCAACCCAATTAATAAACAATATACCCCTTTGGCATTGATGGCAACACTTTGATACAATAGTGAAGTCATGCCATGCAATAATGAAGTCATATCACTCATTCTCCCCCTATAACCATCGCTCCCCCTGGAACCATGCCTTTGTGTTCTGCATCTAATAAATCTATCCCCCTTTTTCATCAATGGCAAAGGTATCTTTCCATCCGAGGCTTCTCCCCCTAACCGAACTGTCCTTGGGGATACTCCCCCTGACTGAACTCTTCCTGAAACTGATCTCTCGACCTGATCTATCCTCTTTATGGTGCTTCCTCATGTAAATATAAGACATATAAGATAAGCATTCAAAAGAATTCATTTTGGAGTAGAAATTACTCCAAGTCTCTAACGAAGATACTCAAAGGCTTCTTGTGGAAGCAGTTTTGTAAAGATGTCTTCCACTTGTTATTTTCTTCCCACATATTCAACTTTGATGTTCTTATCTGCAACCTGTTCCCGTAGAAATTGATAGTTTATTTGAATGTGCTTCATCTTGGAGTGCATCACTTGGTTCTTTGAGATACTGATGGCTCTTGTATTATCACAATAGATTGGAATGATCTCATCATACTAAACATGTATATTTTTCAAAGTTTGTTTCATCCATAGAACCTGTGTACAACATGTTCTTGCTGCAATATACTTTTCCTCAGTTGTAGATAAGGATATTGATGATTGTTTCTTTCTTAACCATGATACTAAACACTCACCCAAGTATAACGTTGCTCCATTGGTGCTTTTTCAGTCATCAATGCAACCTGCCCAATCTGTATCTGTGTAGGCAATAAGTGATAGATCCTTTCTTTTTGGATACCATAATCCAAACTCTTTTGTTCCTTTGTGATATCTGAAAATCCTCTTCACTGCTAATACATGTGATTCCTTTGGTGCTGCTTGAAATCATGCCACATGTCTAAGTTCCTGCACTACATATGGTCTCGATGTTGTCACATATAATAAGTTACCAATAATTGACCTATATTGCCTCTGGTCTGTAGACTTTGAATCATCATCTTTTCTCAACTTGCAACCAATTTGCATATGAGTGGTAACTGGTTTGCAATATTCCATTCCGAACCTCTTTATAATTTCTTTGATATACTTAGTTTGAGAAATAAAAATTCCTTGGTTGCTTTGACATATTTGAAGACCTAGAAATAAGGATAGTTCTCCAAGTAATGACATTTCAAATTCATTCTACATGTCCTTTGTAAATTTCTAGCTTAACCTATCATCTGTACTTCCAAAAATAATATCATCAACATAACCTTCAATTAATAAAATACTATCTTGAGTTACCTTGATGTAGAGGTTGTTGTCTGCACTTTCTTTTTTGAAGCCTTCCTACTGTAGATCTTTATCCACTCTAGAGTACCATGCTCTAGGACCCTGTTTTAGACCATACAAGGTCTTCTTTAATTTACACACAAATTTTGTGTTCTTTGACAACTGAAATCCTTCTGGTTGTTCAATGCAGACTTCTTCTTCAAGTTCCCCATTCAGAAAATCTGATTTCATTTCCATCTGATACACTTTAATATTCTTGGAGCATGCATAAGCTAGGAGAAATCAGATTGCTTCCATTCTGGAAACTGGAGAAAATGTCTCTTCAAAGTCGATTCCTTCAACTTGTGCATATCCTTTACATACCAATCTAGTTTTGTTCCTTGTAACCTATCCATCTTCATTCAATTTATTTCTAAATACCCACTTTGTGCCAATCACATTCTTATTCTTTGGTCTTGGAACCAATTCCCAAGTGTCATTCTTCTCTATTTGATCCAATTCTTCATCCATGGCCTTATTCCAAAATTCATCCTTGTTGGCCTCTTCAAAACATTTTGGTTCAATCATAGATGAGAGTGCTAGGTGCATTTCTTCTGGTGAACATATTCTTCTTCTAGTCTCAACTCCTGCATCTTTGTTTGCAATAATCTAATTTGATGGATGATTCTTCTGTACTCGTTTGCTAGGGGTCTTTGGAGGTACTTGTTGAACTTGTTCTTCTACTTCTGTCTGATCCTCTTCATCTTCTCCTTCTACTTCTTCTTCATCTTTTGCTCCTTATTTGTAAAGTTGTTCCATTGATTCATTTTCTTGTTCCTTTAATTCACGTCCACTTGTTTAATCAATTGTTACATTAATGCTTTACACAACTTTGTTCAACCTCAAATTGTAACACTTGTATGCTTTCCTTGTACTTGAGTAACCAACAAGTACTCCTTTGTCCACACGAGAGTCAAAATTTCTCATTCGTCCATATTCTCTTTTGATGTAGTATTTTCTTCCAAATACTCTGAAGTGCTTCACATTTACTGGTGTTTATTTCTATAGCTCATAGGGAGTTTTGTCAGTGTTGTTTCTGAACATTACTCTATTTTGAATGTGAACCTCTATATGCACTGCATGTGTCCAAAATATATCTGTCAATGTGGAATCCATTAACATTGTTCGAGCCATTTCCTGTATTGTCATGTTCTTTCTTTCAACAACTCCATTATGTTGAGGTGTCCTAGCAATGGAGAATTGCCTTTTTATTCCATGCCTGCTGCAGCAATCCATAAATTCCTTTGAAGTGAACTCTCCTCCATTATCAGATCTCAAACATTTAATTTTTTGAATCCATTTCATTTTCAACCATTTCCTTGTAGACCTTGAAGTTTTCAAAAGCTTCTGACTTATTCCTGAGAAATCAAATTGCGATCATTCTTGTATAATCATCAACTAATAACATAAAGTATTTTTCACCTTTTAAACCCTTTTTTGTAGTTGGTCCAAGTAGATTAGTGTGCACAATTTCCACTGGTCTTGTCTTTGAATATTCTTTTGATTTAAACCTGGTCTTTGTTTGCTTTCCTTGTTGACAATGCTTGCATCAAGTGTTGGTTGGTTTCGTAATCTGGAGCATTTCTCTAATGGATTCATTTTTTCTGACTTTGACAAGGTTATCAAAGTGTATGTGACCCATTCTTCAATTCCATAGCCAACTTTCATCTTCTTTTCCTAGACAATCCTTTTCATTTCCAATTTCACTTAGTACATATATGTTGCTTGAAGTTCTTGCAACTGTTACAATCAATTTTCCTGAACCTTATCCTCTTATATTCCAATTTTGTGAATCGAAAGTAACTTTATGACCTTGGTCACACATTTGCCTCACACTTAGAAGATTATGTTTCATATCTTCTACTAGTAGAACATTTTCTTCCTTGGTATTCTTGTTTCCAATTCTAACTGTGCCTTTTCCAATGATTTTAGATGAATCATGATTTCCGAAGGAGACCGATCAATCTCTTTCCTTTCTTAATGTAAGAAACCTGTCTTTATCACCTATCATGTGTTTTGAACAACCACTGTCAACATACCAACCATATTTCTTCTGCTTAGCTTGTAGAGCGAGTGTACATTCTTCATTGCAATACTGATTATGCTTTATTTTCCATGTTCTCTTTTGAGGTTCATGTTTGTGACTGTTGTTGTTTTGTTGTGGTTCTCTAGGAGGAACTTTTATTTTACAATCCTTGGCCATGTGTCCAAAGTTGTTACACTTGTAGTGTTCCACTTCAGTGCTCAATGATTCAAACCTATTGTAACTTCTTCTCTTTGTTTCACTAGGCCTTCTTGGATAACCCTTTTGTTTATGACTTTCAAATTTGTTTATGTTCTTGCTGTTAGCTCTCCAATTCATAGATTTATGTCCAAAATTATTACATGCATAACATAAACCAAAAAATATAGTTTGATACCTAGGAGTTGATATCTTCTGAAAGGAGTTTCTCTTCTTAATCCTTCTTCTTTATGAGGCCTATCTGTCAGTTGTTGATTCTAAAATTAGAATATTCTCGGTGGAGGAGTGTCCCTATAATATTCTTTGTAATTCTTCTTATCCCCTTTAATTTTTTCTGCATAACTATTTGGATATGTTTCTTGTTCTTTTGTTTTGGAGCTTGATCCCTTTTCTGTCTGATTGTATCCAAGTCCAGACTTGTCATGACAAGGTTTTTGACTGCTGATAATGTCATCCAAAACTTTTGAGTTGTTTTGCATATTTTTATTTTGAAGATCCTTTCTTAATGTGACAATCTCTACTTCCAAATTTATGATGATCCAGTCTCTTTCTTCTAGATGTTCTTTGAGTGCTTCTTAAACTCTTTTATATTCTTCTATTTGAACCTTCAAATTTGTGATCATTTGTTCTAGTTCCTGAGTGTCTTTTTTCTTGTCTAGTTCTGCTTGTAGCTTATTGTTTTTCTTATTTTATTTTCTTATAACTTCTATGGCATACAACAATTCTTCTCGATAGTTAATTTCTGTCTCTTCATCTTCTTCTTCGGCCTCTTCATATTCTTCTTTGGTGTCTTCTTTGTCAGAGTCTTCTACTACCATGAATAGAACTCTTTCTATATCACTTTTATTGACTTCATCTTCATCTGATGATGCGATGTTTTCTTTGGTGGATAAGCTTTTCTTGAAAACTTTCTTTGTGGTTCTTTTTCCTCTATATGCTTCATTTCTATTTGAGTAATCTTCATCATTCCTCTTCTTTTTCTTATGAGGACATTTGTTAGAAAAATGACCAATACCATCACAATTAAAACAAATCAAAGGAAACTTACCTTTATATATGTCGTTGGTTCCCTTGTTCAATCTTCTGACAAAGTTGTCCATTTATTCATCATCTTCCAAGATGTCACTGTTGTTTCTATGTTCTTTTTCCTTTTTCTTTGACCTTTTGGATGCTTTGAAATCTATTTCTTTTATATTTGGATTTTCCAATTCAGTTCTCATTTCATATGTTGTGAAGATTCCATGTAGTTTTTCCATGATTATTAAGTCTAGATATTCTCTTTTTTCTAGTGTTGATATCTTAGGATCAAATCTCATAGGGAGATATCTTAGTACGTTTTGAACAATTACAAATTCTTTAATTTTTTCTCCCAATCCTATGATTGCATTTAATGTTTCATCGACTCATAAGAAGTAAGATGCAATATCCTCATATTCCTTCATCTTTAGTTGTTCGAACTGACCTTTATAAGATTGAAGCTTTGCTTCTTTGACTTTTGAATCTCCTTCATAAATATTTTGAATCTTGTCCCAAATATATTTAGCGAATTTACAATGTATATCTTTGGTGTAAACTGATTCAGAAAGACCATTCCAAAGTATAACAACCTGTACCAATAACTTGAACCAACATGTACCATGCATCAACCTTGACTCATCAATATGTACCAACATCATCAACTATACACCTCATTTATGTGCCAATTCATCAACTATACACCTCATGTATGTTCCAACTCATCAACTACTTGTCTCAACCATGTACCTAACATGTACCTCAACCATATACCAAAGACATACACCAATATAACCATAAAAAATTATCTAACAATTCATCACTCTATCCATAAACCAAATACCACAAACCCTTACATCAAACCATGTGCCACAACCTCACTGTTATGTAGCCTCAAGCTAAACCAACAACTTCGACAACACATCACAACCAAAAGACCAATACCCACATGCAAAATACCAACTATATCTCTCAACAAATCTGATATATGCAACAATACTGAACATCCAATACCATCTCAAGAGATAAACCCTAGCTCACAAAACATAACTCAAACAAGATGTGCCATATCTCTCACAAATAGACCCCACCCATGTTGTTGTTGTGATTTTTCTACCGCACTTTTTCTGCCGTGATTTTTCTGCCACACGTTTTTTGCTGATATTTTTCTACTGTGATTTTTCTGTCGCACTTTTTCTGCCGTGATTTTTCTGCCACATGTTTTCTGCTGATATTTTTCTACTGTGATTTTTCTGTCGCACTTTTTCTGCCGTGATTTTTTTCCGCGATTTTCCCGCCGCACTTTTCCTCCCACACTTTTCCTGCTGCACTTTTCTCTATCAATAATACCTACCCAAATAACCTTTCAAAAAATAGATATTCAATGATATTCAATAGGTTCAAGTGTAATTAAATAAGAGAGTCTTGCCTCTTATATACACTTTCATGTAGCATCCCACTTTCCTTATTTTAGGGATTTCTCCATTAAATTTATTATTTAAATAATTTCTTTTGAAATCACTTTGACTACTTTGACCTTTTGGGGCTTCTATATGACTCTTGAGGGTTCTCCAACTTCACATGGCCATAAATCTCTAACCGTGACGAGTTATGTGACGTTCCACATACCATCGGAAATGTAATGACATGTACTATCCATCTAGAATAGTATTACATGAAAATATATCAAAAGTCATACCATTATCCATCAAACAAGCTTGGGTCCATTACCCAAACCTTTGTGCTACTGGAATTCGCTACCAGACTTTCTTCAAGGGTTGACATCAATGACAACCAACCCAATTAATCAACAATATTTTAAGAAACAATACTTGACAGAAAGTTATTATGAGAGAAAAACCAAAGAGTTCTATGAGCTAAAGTTAGGATAGATGTCTATGGAGGATCTAATTACCAAATTTATGGAACTATTGAGATTTGTGCCCTATATAAAAGATGAAAAGGTAAAATTTCATAGGTTTTTAAGTTGCTTACCTCAGTCATATAAGGAAAAAATAGAGTTTGATAATCCAAAAATCTTGAATGAAGTGATGTGAAAGGAAATAATATGCTATGAACAATACAAGCAACGATCTGAAAATCCAAAAGCATGGAGAGAAAAGAAGCAAGATAAATTAAATCAAAGGAAAAAGGGTTTCAATCCATCACCATTTCATAACATGTCCAAAGGACATAAAGAACATAACTCCTTCATAAACTCACCACAAGTATAGGGAAATAAGTCCATTAATTTGGCATTTAAGAAATATTTTAAGAAACAATACCTGTCAGAAATTTATTAAGAGAGAAAAACCAAAGAGTTCTATGAGCTAAAGTTAGGATAGATGTCTATGGAGTATCTAATTACTAAATTTTTGGAACTATTGAGATTTTTTCCGTATATAAAAAATGAAAAGGTAAAAGTTCAGAGGTTTCTAAGTTGCTTACCTCAGTCATATAAGGAAAAAATAGAGTTTGATAATCCAAAACCCTGTAATGAAGTGTTGTGAAAGGAAATAATATGCTATGAACAATACAAACAACGATATGAAAATCCAAAAGCATGGAGAGAAAAGAAGCAAGAGAAATTAAATCAAAGGAAAAAAGGGTTTCTAACCATCACCCTTTTGTAACATGTCCAAAGGACATCAAGAACATAAATCCTTCAGAAACTCAGCGTAAGTATAAGGAAACAAGTCCATTAATTTGGCATTTAAGAAATATTTTAAGAAACAATGCCTATTAGAAAGTTATTATGAGAGAAAAACCAAAGAGTTCTATGAGCTAAAGTTAGGATAGTTGTCTATGGATGATCTAATTACTAAATTTCTGGAACTATTGATATTTTTTCCCTATATAAAAGATGAAAAGGTAAAATTTCAGAGGTTTTTAAGTTGCTTACCTCAGTCATATAAGGAAAAAATAGAATTTGATATTCCAAAAACCTTGAATGAAGTGTTGTGAAAGGAAATAATATGCTATGAACAATACAAGCAACGATCTGAAAATCCAACAACATGGAGAAAAAAAAAGCAAGAGAAATTAAATCAAAGGAAAAAGGGTTTCAATCCATCACCATTTCATAACATGTCCAAAGGACATCAATAACATCACTCCTTCAGAAACTCACCACAAGTATAGGGAAACAAGTCCGTTAATTTGGCATTTAAGAAAACAACAGATAATGTTAGAGAACCATTGAAAGGTTGGGGATGTGGAAAATCACATTTGTTGATAAACTATTCATACAAAAATGCTGCAAACAAAAATATTCATAACATATAAGAAGCTTCAATGGTTGGAGATATTGACAAAAGTGTTCATAGAATCAACACAACATTAGATGGTAGGAAAGTAAATCTTCAATCCACCATTGTGGAAATTGAAGGTAAAATTCATGACATAAAAGTTTATATTCTAATTAACCCAAGAGCTCATTTAAGTTATGTTACCAAATCTTTGGTAGACTCAAGCAAGCTAAAAAGGGTAAGACATACTAAATCCAGGTTAATATAATTAGAAACAAGAACAAAACGAAAGGTGACTGAACTCATTCTGGAATGTAAGTTGGATATAAATGGTCAGGATACAAAGGTAAACTTAAACATATTGCCTTTAGATTCATACGACATACTTATAGGTATAGATAAGTTAGACGAGAACACAATTATATTAAACTATTATGAAAAATCATTTATTTACAAAGATGGAGGTGGAATATCAAGAACAATTCAAGGAATTAGTAAACCAATTTCTATCAGACAAATATCACCAATGAAATTTAAGAAGTGCATTAGTAAAGGCTATAAAATATATGTTATCCAAGTAACAAATCTACTAGATAAAGAAACAAAACCAAGAATAGAATAATTTTGTGTACTTTTAGGATTTCATGATGTATTTGTGGAAGATATACAAGAATTACCTCCCAGAAGAAAAATAGATTTCTCTATTAATCTACTACCTGGATATTCACCACTGCCAAAGTGTAACGTCCTCCTCGTTACGCCGAAAAAGCTCTTATAACAAGTGCAATTTTTTTTATTTTTATTTTACAGGTGTGTGCGCGCGTGTACAAGGGAAAAAAATGCATTCGACTCTGCGTCACCACCCGACGCCGAACAAGACGCAAGACACGACGAGCACAACAAGATGACATAAGACGCATAACAAGTAACTGCATTCATTAAATGACGATCAACGACAATAAGTAAGACTGACTACCCGCCCGTCCTATCCTGCAATGGTTAGGACCTCCAAGACACCTAAGCAACGCTCATGCCTGGGTTCCCATCGATTTTAACCATTTAAGGTATCGGGGCTGGCGATTGTTCTGAGGAGCATCGAGGTGTCTACATCCCGCCCAACACAGGCAGTCCAAGCAATCAAAAGACCACAACCAATTACAACAATTTATTAATTAAACAACCACGTCCTCTACGGAATGCGCAAACCAAAAGGACTTCGACAATGACCAACCACTGTTAAGACCAGGTATCTTCTACGACTCAATTGGCATTAATTACAGACCCGAAACTCCATTTAAATTTCATTAATCGACGAGTTATCCAACCTTAAATATGTAAATTCAGTTAATCACAATCCCCATTTACTAAATTATACTAACTTATTGAACTTAGTTCAAGACATTGCATCGTACTTGTTATTAATGACAATTAAACCCAACATCGTTACCATACAATAACCACATTACGTTTGCATTAGCTAAATAAAATGACAATCACCTAGCAACTTACAAATTATCTATAACCATTACTTTAACATTTCCATAAAACAAATAACGTAGAAATTTAACCTTACCATAACATTAGCATTAACTTTAATCAACACATTCCATTAAATTTTACCATGAACAACAATGGTAATTGAAAACTAGCCTTACCCTAAATATTGGTATCAATACCACATTCATTACATAATTGTTAAAGTACACCATAATATCACTAATGACCATAAAATTTACAATAATATTTGCAGTAAAATAATAATGACATTACTTTCTATGAGCTATCTAACACTAACATTACTCTCTATCGAATATTGCAAACATTACTCTTACATAATTCAGAACAACATATTACCATGACGTTACCTACACCTATTTTGTTAACAATATAATTTTATAGTCACACCTCAATTACGCATTACTATGTCAATTTATGATATCCCTAACAATAAAATTTCAGAAACATTCCTACTAAAATCAATATCCTTACCCTTGTTCTACCACACTGCATTAAGATGACCATGATAGTAGCTTTATATATATGCTAACATTTCATTCTGTGATATATATATTTTTGTAAGAACAATCTAATACAAGGTCTTATATTTAATTATTATCATAACATTATATTATATTAACTTTTACCTTTACAGATCACCACCTCCATTATGTTTCCCTAACAGTCAAAAATTTCTCCTTATTTATTACCTTGACATAACAATACTAAATGCAATAGATAAGCAAAGATACATTCTAAAATTACCAAAGATAAACAAAGATAACAAAGACACATGCACGTCGAAGGTCGATTTGGCAACTGCTGCGCTACCAGGCATCACAAACCAAAAGGTAGTTTTGCAAGGACGATTTAAAGCAGCTGCCTGGCAGTAAAAATTTCAGAAATTAACACAGTTGACAAGGGAGGAATTAGAGTTTTTCATTGACAGTGGTAAAAAAAAACATTAAAGGTTCTTTTAACTGACAGTTGCTAAAAAACCCGATACACAATCGACCTCTACTGACATCTATATCAATTTCCTCCCACGCAATTTACTGGTTAAACACTTTAATAAAACATAACTAAATAACATGGAAGGCTACTGTTAGAAAAAGAATACGGTTTCAGTCAGAGGTTAAGCGCGCTCAGCTAGCGAAGCACGCCGATATCCATATTGCTAAATCCGTCCATTTTAATGGTGGTTTCTAAACGGCAAGGGAGGTAAGTTGTTCAACATTCAAGCCTTTAAGACGTAGCATCAATTGATGGACAGGCGATGCCCCAACGCTCAAGACGAATCCACCTGGTTGCCATTATTGTATGGAGGGATCGCTGGGCAAGCACCGGGCTGGATTTACGTTGTTGAATGAATAATGAGTAGGGAAATCGCTTTGTATACGCACCAGAAGGAGGAATAATGCCAAACTAGAAGTGTAACTTGTTGTAACTGCCGAAATAACCCAGGGCTGATTTACACGGTTAAAGTTTGATGAATCGTTGCTGGCCGGTTGGGATCCGAGGTGGGGAACCAGAGATACAGTGCTAACCACCATCGATCAGAGTCGAGGCTTGGTCGGTTGATCACAGTTTTAATCGAATTCACTGTTTAATGCCATAATATAGTTCCTCGCCGATATACCAGAGAAATAATTCGTTTTTGAAATAAAAATGTAATTTCGCCATTGAATTATAAAATGTAAGGGGTCATATAAAACATAAAAGGTTTTCCTAAAGGTAAACAACGGCTATACCATTGACACTCACCACATGATAATTATACACCGTGGCATTGAACTAAGATTGCACTGCAACCATGTATTTACCATAATGAAATATAACTATAACAGCGATCGTCCACCGGTTTCAATACTGCACGTCAATAAATTAATTACGATTATACCATATCCAGGAATGTACAACCAACAAGAGTGATGCAGAAGCATAAAGATTCAACTAAGGAACAACAAAAACCAACCAAACGCAGATCACGGTAATTGTAGGCAATCGATCAATGGGCATAAGATTAGGACAAGATTTATCCATTATTATTGTGCAGAGATAAAATTGCAGAGGAAGGCCATCAAGAAACAATCACAGAATTCAGTCACTCAACTAAGCTTAGATGCAGAGTAGATTTCTCCAGGCATGCTCAAACGCAGTCAATAAAGTAAAACCGTAAGAACGTTCGGCGAGATGAGAAGGCGAAGTAAAACAAGATAGAAATAGATATAGAAGCATGCCGAGTTATATAAAAAAACAGAAAAACAACTTGCCACCAAAAATTTCTGCAGAAAAAGAAACGCTTCAGGACGCAAGGCAACTTTCAGTCAAGGGAAGCTATAGAGGCAGCCGTTTAATGATAAAGATGCAATAGATTATTAGCGATATTTTTCTCCTTTTTTTTTTATCGAATACAGGATTTCAACAGCTGAGTTAATGTTTTTACAACAATACAATCATAGTCGTCGTAGTATCTAAACATGCATTCTACTCTACCAAATAAAATCATACCGTTGCCTCAACGTCGTCCCCGAGTGTCGTCCGTGCGCTCTGTCTCGCTCCTGCTCGCTAACCGTCGAGACTACACCGGTACCTCCCAACCAATCACTAGGGGTAATATGCTTCCCCCTTAGCCCCCCGAGCCGCAAAGGGGCCACACACAAT
>SNQJ01S0179880.1:0-10325 GCA_010110895.2 Picea sitchensis | reverse complement strand
GAAATCATCCGGACCATTAATATATTAACGAAGCATAAGTGAGGGCACAAAAAATACATGCGCCAAGAAACTTAGGATAAGTGCATTTCACGGGTTTTTTCCAAAGTTTTTCACGCCTACACCACCAAGGGGTTAGTCAAACAACCTTTTAGGTATCCAAATTATGGTGTAACATTTATCATCAAGCTGATTTTATTGCAGTAAAGACACTAGCCTATATTCTAACCTAGTTTTCTATGACAATTAACCCAGATTAAACTGTTGGGTTAAGAATTTACATCTACCCTGGGCCTATTTGACCAAGATTAGACAGTCTGGCCAGATTTATTCACTAGTCTAACCTAGACACTTTGGCTAATATTAAACGGTTTAGCCAAATTTATTCACTAACCCTATCAACATCAATTTAAAGAGAACTTGGCCATGCTTGAAAGGTATGGACCAAGTTACTATTATTTCATGGGGATTTTATTGAAATTCTTTTATGCCCTCTTTTCTTTTTCTTTTTCTTTCTTTTTTCTTTCTTTTTTCTATTTCTTTTCTTTTTCTTTTCTTTCTTTTCCTTCTTTTTCCTTTTTAAATTATTTGCAGAATGAAGAATCATTTGTCAACAAAAACACAAGAGATAGATAATATTCCATTCACCAGTTGATCCTATAACTTATAGGGTGATAACAGGTGGAAGTTGAGGTAGTTGATGCACCTCTAGATTATAACTTGTTACTAGGTCGCAATTGGACCTATGCTATGGTCTCTATCATATCGTTTGTCTTCTACACACTTTGTTTTCCTCATCAGGGGGAGATCGTGATGGTCGACCAATTATCCTTTGCATACTCTAGTATGAACGCATCTGTTGGACCGTCGATCCCAGTGATCGACAATTCTCAGTCAGCAAATGAGAATATCGGTGTCTGAATGTATTCTTCCCTCATGGGTACTTTCGATTTCTCGACACCGATTCACCATGTTTACGCCATGTCTAGTAGGCCTTCTTCAGTGGGGAGGTCCATTCCTTTCCGCACTTTCTATATTAGTGATCAATGGACCCTAGCTTCTCTGACTTTGTCGAGCAAAGGTCAGTCACATGCTGGCGTGGCTATGCCACTATCGGCAGCAGAGATTGCATATCAATCCATTCTTGACTCTTCCACCGATCCCGATCATGTTACCTCATAGACGGATGAGGAGAATCTTGTTCTTAGGCCTGTATGGGCCACCTCGTTATATTTTTCACATGATTTCTTAGATGAGACTTTGCCTTCGATCAAGGGCATTCTTGAAGCCATGAATGTTTCCGAGAGACCTTGGGATGATATGCATCATCGATCTTATTTTCTCCCAAATCTTGAAAGAATCGAGCAAGATGATTTTCGGTCTACCTTGAGTGAGATAGTCGGTCACACCATAGTTCCATTTGATATGCACTGCATTTATGCCGAAGGAAATATGGCGAGTATTTCTCCTACTGTCTCGATCAATATCTCTCTTACCCCTGGCAAGATTGAGAACATAAATATAGGTGTGGATTGTTCGCCAGAAGAGATTTTGATATACACCAACCTCTTCAAAGAATTTCGAGATGTATTTGCTTGGTCATATGAAGAGATGTCAAGAATCGACCCTTGTATTGCCGAACATGAGATTAGGACTTATCCGGATGCTAAACCTGTTCAACAATGTCTTAGAGTTGTTAATCCTAAGAAGGCCCCCGCTATTAAGGCGGAGGTGGAGAAGATACTTAATGTTGGTTTCATCTACCCAGTTCCATTGACTGAATGGGTATCCAACCCCATTCCTGTGAATAAAAAGAAAGGAACCATCCGTGTGTGTATGGACTTTTGTGACCTGAACAAGGCTTGTCTTAAAGATAACTTCCCCACACCTTTCATTGATCAGATTCTCGATGAGTGTGTGGGAAGCAAAATATTTTCTTTTATGGACGGATTTTCAGGATATAACCAAATCCAAATCAAACCTGAGGACCAACACAAGAGGGAATTTATTTGTCCTTGGGGTACTTTTTCATATCGGAAAATGCCTTTCGGCCTGAAAAAACGCCGGAGCGACCTTCCAACGCACCATGACTTTCGCTTTTCATGATCTCAAGCACATAGTCAAAGCTTACCAAGATGATCCTGCTACTCACTCTCGCAAGAGAGTGGATCATGTTACACACCTTCAGCTGGTTTTTGAAAGATGTTGTTACTATAGAACTTGGTTAAACCCTCACAAATGCATCTTTTGCATTAGGTCTGGCCATATCTTAGGATTCTTAGTTTCCAAGACTAGGATCATGGTAGATCCTCTTAAGGTTGAGGCAATACTTCAGTTGCCTCCCCTGCACACGATTAGACAACTTCAAGGTTTACAGGGGAAAGCTAACTTTTTGCGTTGGTTTATAGTGAATTATTCCAATATCACTAAGGGTTTCATGCACCTATTGAAGAAAGGCACCCCTTTTATCTGGGATGAGCGAGCCCAGGAGTCTTTCAATGCTTTAAAGAAAGCCTTGGTATCAGCCCCTCTGCTGAAATTTCCTGATTACAGTAGAGATTACTTGTTGTATATTTTCACGTCTGAAGAGATGATTGGTATGGTTCTAGTTCAGGAGGATGATGAGCTCCAAGATAACGTCATCTACTATCTCAGTCGAAATTTAGTCAATCCCGAGCTTAATTACTCCCACGTTGAAAATCTATCTTTGGTTTTCGTTCATGCAGTCCAACGTTAACGACACTATATATTACTTTGTAAGACTACTATGGTTTCCGAAGTTAATCCATTTCAATACGTCTCACTAGGAGTATCATAGGCGGGAAACATAATAAATGGATTTTAATCTTACAAGAATTTGATCTCGACTTTGCTTCGGCCAAGTCCAAGAAATCATTAGTTTTTGCGTTGTTAATATCTGATTTTCCATGATTAGACGAGGATGTTATCCATGTCAATTCGTTTGCAGACGAACACATTTTCCTTGTCTCGTCGTCCAACCCCTGGTATGGAGACATTGTTTTATATCTTCAAACCTTGAATTTCACTTAGCATCTCTCACGACATGATCGACAACATGTTAGATACCAAGCCAAAAAGTATACCATCATCGGAGACACTTTGTATCACCGAGGAATAGATAGTATCTTATGTCGCTACTTAAATCACGAGGAATTCAAGTCATTCCTAAATGATTGCCACAAAGGAGCTTGTGGTGGTCATCTATCTGGGCTTGCCACAGCCCAAAAAATCCTGCAAGCTGGTTATTTCTGGCCCACCATCTTTAAAGATTGAATTGAAGTGGTTAAGAAGTGTCATCCCTACCAGGTGTTCACTCAAAAAATGCACTTGCACCTAGCCCCCCTTCACCCAGTCATTATCGTCAGTCCCTTCACCAAGTGAGGGGTAGATTTCGTCGATTGCAACCCAACTTCAGTTGGGGGGCATCAACACATTATCGTGGTTGTCGACTACTTTACAAAGTGGGTTGAAGCCATGCCTACTGTAAAATTCAATGGGAAGACTACAGCCTTCTTCGTGTTCAACCAAATTATCGCTCGGTTTGGTATCCCAAGTGAGATTGTCATTGATCATGGCAGTCACTTTCAGAATGAAATGATGGTAGAACTAGCATCTAAGTTGGGGTTTAGACATGGTCACTCATCTCCTTATTACCCCCAGGAAAATGGGCAAGTAGAGGTCGTTAACAAGTCTCTCAAGACTATCTTGCAAAAAACTATTAGCCGGAGTAATTTCAATTTGCACATCATGCTATATCCCGTGCTTTGGGCATACTGAACCTCGGTCAAAACTGCCACTAGTTTTTCCCCTTTTCAGTTAGTGCACGGTGTGGAGTCGATACTTCCTATTGAATGTGAAATCATTTCTCTCAAGTTGGCAGTCGAGCTCCTACCTGACACTTCAGATTTAGAGCGACACCTTGTACACCTAGAGAGTCTTGACAAGCAGCGTCGAGATGCCTTTACGGCTATCAAGGCAAACAAGAAACGTCTCAAGGTTCAGTACGACAAGTCTATCTATCCTCGGTTGTATGCTGAGAGTGACTTGGTCCTCTTGTATGACCAAGACAAAGTACCGCTTGGGGCAGGCAAGTTTAAACCCATGTGGCATGGTCCTTATATCGTGTGACGAGTCCTAGAAAAAGGAGCCTACGAGTTGGAAGATTATGAAGGGAATAAATTGGCCGAGCCCAGAAATGGGCTCTACTTGAAAAAGTATTACACTTGAGCCCTAGGCTTGGGCGAAACCCTTTGTATACTAATGTAAATTTAGTGTATATACATATTTTTCCCCTTTTCTTTTTGTCTTTGGCTTTCTTATCGAGTTTTCCCTTTTGTTGGCAGATGTCAACAGAGTCTTTGGTCTACCTAGGATTCGTAGATGGAGCCAGTCATCATACACAGAACTTAGCTTCCACCGCTTGGGTGATTTACTCGCCCGAGGATCTGTTGGTGTTTTCAAGTGGCGTATGCCTAGGGCCATCCATGAATAATGTGGCCGAATATAGTGTCATCATAGAACTTTTGTGCGATGCTATCTCACATGGTATTCGCTCTCTATATATTTTCCTGGATTCTTAGTTAATAGTATGTCAGGTGAACGGTCGTTACCGTGTGCGTGATCCTATGTTACTTCGTCGATTCCTACGGGTACGTCTTTTAGAACGACAATTTGATTTTATTACATATTTTCACATTCCTAGAAGTTCTAATCATGCATCCTATGCCTATGCTAATTATGTTTTAGATTGGCATTTGTCACATTAATAAAGTAAATAAAACCATTAATCAATGTACACATTGTAAGATATGAGTAAAGCCGAAGATCCCTCTTTATATATTTCAAAAAATATGGTGTTTATATTACAAAATTTGGGGCTAAAACCCTCAAAATACATATACAACCGATATACATATCCCACGACATCTATGCCTGTGGCGCCGGATTTGTGTCATGATAGAAAATCACACCGTTTGTGAGACACCAGAAGATTCATACCCATTCTCTAGGTACACCAACAACCTGCTACTGCATGGCTTCAGGTAGATCCTCTACCTGAACCATAGGAATCCTCTATCTTAGACGAGACAGGTTTCCCTTCACGTTTTGTAGAACTCTCTCTGTTTCTCCTCCCACCAACTCATCTCCATGGTTCCTCCATCTATTTCGTAGGAATCCATCTAGCCGTCGTGGACCCACATCTGTGATCACACAAGTATCTAGTTAATATTTAAAACACCATCCAAAAATATTTTTGCTCTCTTAAATACAAAAATGAAAAAAAAAACAAAAATGAAATATGTAAAAACTTTTTACCTATGGTGTCATAGGAGGCTCCTGGTGGAAGTGGCATATCTGAATCTCCTCTAAAATTGATTCCCACATTGGGATAGTCATCCAGCGCAATGATTTGTCTCTGCCACCAAAAGAAAAAATCATCATTGTAGGGTGTCGCCACCCTACCTCCCCCCTACCGTCTCATGGCCTCGATCCACCGTGCCATAGTCAAATTGCGTGGTCCTCTAGGAAGGATCTCCATTCTAGGTACAAGACTTGGAACTCGCTCGAAAAGTTTCTCTTACCCCCCTGCTTACACTCTGTCAACTGACCTTTCATATTGGTCAGCAGTGAGGTACACCAATCGTAGACAGTGGATCTCGCACACTCCAATGCGTAAAACATAAGTGGTTTCGATACTTGATGCAATGAGGTTGATCCTATGATCCTGGTAAGCACGAGCACAATGATCTTTAGGCTAAGGTTACCTATAGCCCGAATGAGGATTTAACTTCCCACCATGGGAGTCCCTGCAACACAGTGGGTTTTGATATACTCCTCGACCTTCATCCCAGTCCCTACCCCACGTGACTTGAGGTCCACAACCTCTCCTCGGTGTGAAAGTCTAGTCAAGAAGTAGATTTCCTCTACTTCGATCCTTAATGGTTGTCCATCAAGGATAAATCTCTCACTATCAGGATCCCAATAGCCCACTAGCATCTCCAACAACCTCACTTGGGCCCTCATTCCTTTGAGAGCCCAAAACTTGAACATATTTTTAGAGCCTCTTGAGCCACCGGATCTCGATCCACTGTTGCATCTACCTCCTCATGCTCTCGCTCTCTCCATTCCAACACCATCCTGAAAAAAACAAATCATTTTTAAGTTAGAAAAATCTATTTTTTTCCTTTTGCATACATATACGTGACTTTACCTACTCATAGTCACGGGCAGGGCTTTATATACGCCCCCTATGGTTCACATAGGGGCGTATACCTAGTCGTACACACGACCTATTCAGAGAAACCCACGTATACCGAAAATCCCAAATTGCATCCTAAAAAAATAACAAAATAGAACCTAATTCAAAAATGTAAACCATTGAATTTGAAGAGGATGAGATGAAGAGTTATCTGATCCAGACGGTTCATGATTCCAACCTACTGAAATTACTGCTCAATTAGGTAATGGAAAAATGCCAATGAAGCCAATCCAGTAGTTGATTCACTAACTCTGCCCTTTCACTGTTTCTAACAATCATGAGAACCAACTCTGGTAATGGTCCTTAAAACTAGTTGTCAGCCTGACTTTTATAATAGAGAGCTTTGAAACCATGAGAAACAAAAGAGGCACTGGAAATTAATTAGAATCCTGAAATGAAAAACTCTTCCATATAGATAGCGATGGGATCATGATAAATATGACCTATTTCTTGGTATTCAAAGAATTCAACAATCTTAAGGTCATCATTGGGTATTGTACATGTTAGCACTCAAAATGTAATGGTAAACTTTTAAGTGTTTCATTAGATCAAGGCTTGTTTTTCCCTTTTTCCAAGGTCTTTTGCCCATTGTCATAATTGTCAGTTTCCCCATCAAGCCTTGACAAGCTCTCATTGATTGATTTTTTCCAATATTCTTGTGACTCTGTCTTCTGACCTGCATTCCCAAAACAAAAACAATAAACTGTTATTGTTGCCTAAAACCTTAGTTTTGTGTCTCTTTATATTTTTTATTTGTAAATTTTATGAAAAGGGTGGTGTGTACTTATGTGACCTATGTCTAATCCAAAATCTAACCTTATCAATCGTTCTAGTGCATATGCCAAAATACTCATTCAACCCCTATCAAACACCAACATCAAATCCTAGTGCCAAACCAATGGGTCTTTTGTGCTCTACACGACATAGCACTATGGAAGTGTTGACACTTTTAAAATGCATGATCCTTGTATGTTCTTCATTTCACTACTTAATATGCTACATAATATCCTAGCTGAACTACACAGTGGCGCTACCAATTTTGTGGAGTGCTACAGAATATCCTAGTTGAACTACATAGTGGCGCTACCCATTCTGCAGAGTGTTATGGAATCTCCTAGTTGAACTACACAGTGGCACTACCCATTCTACAGAGTGCCATGGAATATCCTAGCTGAACTACATAGTGGCGCTGCCAATTATGTAGAGTGCTACGAAATCTCCTAGTTGAACTACACAGTAGCGCTACCAAATCCACAAAAGTTGATTCGGGAGGGGCGCTACGGAATTACACACAGTCATTGTACAGGAATGGCGCTACGAACTGGCCATAAAAGTTTAAGTGGCCCAAGGGCCAAGCTCCATCTCTAGCACACCTACATATACAATCACACATGTTAGGGGTTAGCATCGAACCACAAGTCACACTATCAATACACAATCCAAAGCCAATACTCAGCTATAGTGCGCTACCAACTCTTCAGATTTCTGCGTGGATAAGATTTGATCAACTTTGACCCTTTTCTTCAGCGTTTTAAGAGGTGACTCATAGCCCAGGTGGTGGATATATCTCAAGGGAGACTCCTACAGCCTCGAGGAAGCTCATGTGGAACTCAGCCAAGAGAACATAGATAGCATTCAATTTATTTTTCAACATTTCAAGGAAGGAAATTATAGGTGAAATATTATTCTCAATGCACGAATTTGACAACCAAACAATATTCAAATCACTTCCATATTTCAATTTGACAGTTGTATTTTTTCCATCTTTCCAAGCAGAATTTCACAACGAGCTCCATATTTCTTCCAACTTAACCAAAACATAATTCTATTTTTAGATATTAGTTCATGATTTGTAAAATGGGGGGGGGCATTTTTAGAGAGAAAATACCTGAGAGGTCTGGGTGGTATTTCAAGATCCGTGAGGGAGCTAGAAAGGAATGAAAAGTCTTTGATTTTAAGTTGCAGACCTGTGTTTCTTTCTATGTAAAGACCTCAGCTGACAATGAAGTTATATGTCAGTTTGTTTTCACTTTTCTGTGTAAATCATTTTCTCATCTTTCATCTTCTTGGATATGTGTTGCTACTATAGGTTATATGTCTGCAATTTCTGTGTTGAGAGGGTTATTGTATAGGATATGCTCTATCCCTTGCCACAAGCTTATCTGAGTTTTAATTCAGTTTTAGAAAGGATTTCTGAAAACTGAGTTTTTCCTCTTGTTGTCAGATGTATTGAAGATCAGGACACTCTTTGATCATTTTCAATTTTGTTTTTCTTATTTCTTCTTTCAATCTCTTTATAAGCGTTATAACTGATCCCAACTTTGTTGACCTGACACATAGAATGTTAGGTCAGGGTGCAGTTTTTTTATGGACTCCATGCCCAATGGATTCATTGCCTTCTTGATTAATTTTACCACTCTCAAAGTTTCCTAAAACCCAACTTATCCAATCAAGTCTTTTAAATTTCAAGATGTGCTAGGCTTGTTCCATAGCGGTCTAGGAACAAATTCTAGCGCTAACAGTACATATGTTGTCTACATCATCATACAACTTCTGATTTAAATGCAAATTTTCAGAAGAGATTTGTATTGAATCTCCTATTGAACAAGACCATGAATCTGGTTGCCTGATCAAGTTTTTATCATATATGTATGAAATATCATAGCTATCAAGTGAAATAGAACTTTGGCTACATAGATCATCCAAAAAATTAGCTATTGGATCCTGGAGAAATTGAGAAGATTGTTGCATTGGTTCCAATGAGGCTACATGATTTTCTATATGCTTACCAGTCCTTGCTTCTGAAATATTAGCAACATTTTTCTTCAAAAACTGAAATGAATCAAAACTTAATGGTGCATAATTATGCTGCATCAATTCACATGTGTTTTGAAAATCAATGTAACTCAGGGGATGTTATTATGTAGCTAGAACAACTTCCATATCACATATGATATATTCAACTGACTCATCAGAAAAATCTCCATTCCTACTGTTGAAAACTTGTTGGTATGCTTCTTATAGATTCCTCTCAGAAATTGAAATGAGGAGAAACATAAGGGCAAAGATCTTTCACTTACTTGATACTTTTCTGAATTATCCTCATTGTTATCATGATTAATATGCACAGACTGATTTTCATATTTGAGTTGCTGCAACTGAGCTTCTTCCTCCCAAAAACATGTTGTTGATTACTTTGAAGAATCAACCTTGATGTAATCATACTCATATTGATCATACTTGGGTAGATCATCCATAAAAGAAAAATCATCAAGCATACACATTAGATCATCTTATTTCTCCTCCACAAACTGATTTTGACTTTCATCTTTGTCAATGGAATGAAGTGAGTACATAAAGTAATCATTTTAAGATCTATGATACCAAGGTTAAGCATCAAAATTTTTAGGAAAAATGACCCATTATTTATCTGCAAAAAATGAAACATGGTGTTTTTGAACAACAAGTTCATCTCTCATGGTAATATTTTGCATCATCTCTTTCAATGTGTTTGCCAGAATATCCAATTTCACTTCTGAAAATGTCAAATGCTCCTTCTCTATGTTTTCCTTTTCTTTTGCCTTCAACTTTGAATTTTTGATCAACAAATTAGCTTCTACACCAATTGCATTGTTCTGCATGTCTTCAAGTGTTGTAGTATTCCCTTCTCTCAATTGAAATGCCATTTCTGGATCAAAGGCATCCGGGTACTGTAAGAGATCTAAACCAGGAGGAGGTTTTATATCAGCAGGCATTGAATGGTAAACTTGATTGAACCTGACTGAAAAGTGTTGCACTATTTCTCCTAGCTGTCTTTTCAAATGATCATATTCTTCTAAAATGAGAAAGAGATTCCTCTTGATCACCCATTTATCAAGGAAGACTTTCACAAACTGATGGAATTCACCAATCCTTGTAGATGATAAGTTTTTGAACCATTCCTTAGCTTTACCTTGCATAGATAGAGAAAACATTCTGATACAGACATCATCTTCTTCAACTTCAAAAAGATCAAGAAAATTTTCAAAACCCTGAATGTGTTTCTCGG
>SNQJ01S0179879.1:0-19471 GCA_010110895.2 Picea sitchensis | reverse complement strand
ATATTCTAATGGACTTTCACCAGTCACACATTGATAGTTATGCAATGACCATCACTTTCAACCATTAGCAAATTCTTATCATAATTTCCAAAATATTTTGAATGGAGAACAATATGAAGACATCGTCCTTTGAATGTGTAGCAGCAACTCAACGAAAATGTGCAAGACTTTGTGCAAGGAAATGCATAATGAAGGGAAGCTTGGAAACGCCTTGTCAGCTAAGAACTGTTGACTAAAAATGTAGTCAACAGTATGTATGCACTAACATTCTTTGTCCTTTTAACAACTATCTGAGTAAAGGATTATATGTAGGGATTGTTGGAATTCCTATATGTTTCTTTGTTAGATTTGCTACTCCTAGCTAGGATAGGATGTAGGATATTAATTTTTTTTTCATCTAACATAGATTGCATCTGCATACATATGCATTCCCTCACCCCATTAACCATTCATTAAACCATCATACCAGTAATCAAAGTTGGGTCAAAATATGGATGGGACTCCTACTCCAAATGATGTGAAGTCTAATTGGGACATCATACCCGAGATCCCTGTTTGTGAAGAGATTTTCTCACACCAAAATATTTTGGCACTAGAAGGAGGAGAGAGATTGAGAAGTTGTATGGATAGCATGAATATTCGATCTTCGCATGGAAAAACTTTCAATAATACCCACTCATTTCTTTATTACGATTGGAGATAATCCTGAGTTAGAGATTCACTACCTAGATGCTTTCCCTGCACTTGATAGTCTAGTTATTGTAAGCCCTGGACATTCAACTGAAACATTGTACGTTGTTCCTCATGTTGAGGTTAACAAAACATGATGAATAACCCATCCCCCTTTTAAACAAATGTATCATTTTCCTGTAGTATCTGTGCTACCTAGGAGGTGAACTACTCGTCAACCTGTTACCCAGTCCAACATTCTTGTCGACTCTATTGAGGATTTGGTTGAGTTCACTGTTGATTTGTGATAAATTTTCCCCTATGGATAGGTGAAACCTTCCTTGGATCAATATGTATTTGATCCAAAACTGAGAATAAAATGATGAACCACTTTCCCCCTAGACCTATTTCAACAAATTACAGAACTATGAGAAGGAAGAGATGGATGACTTACCTTTTTTATGTTAGTTTTCCTTGCTACTCTAGACTTTGACCTTTATTTCCAAGCTCCTAGGTGCAATAAAAGACCTAGAAAGAATGAAGTGAAACCTCCTTCTTCCACTATATTGTTAAGTAAAGATCCATCTATGATGAATTTAACAACAACATACATGTATATAATTGAACGCTCGTCAACCTGTTACCCAGTCCAACATTCTTGTCGACTCTATTGAGGATTTGGTTGAGTTCACTGTTGTGGTAAAATTCTCCCTGTGGAAAATTGAAACCTTCCTTGGATCAATACCCATGTATTTGATCCAAGACAGAATAAAAAAAATGATGAACTACTTTCCCCCTAGACCTATTTCAACAATTAGAATGAGAAGGAAGAGATGGATGACTTACCTTTTTATGTTGGTTTTCCTCACTGCTCCAGCCTTTGATCTTGATGTCCAAGCTCCTAGGTGCAATAAAAGACCTAGAAAGAATGAAGTGAAACCTCCTTCTTCCACACTATATTGTTAAGTAAAAAGATATCTATCTATGATGAATTTAACAACAACATACATGTATATAATTGAACGCATAGACATGAGAGGAATATGCCAATTTATGTATTAATGGAAAGCCAAAAAAATGTAAGCACTTACAATCTCAATCTTGATGTTGTAAAAACTCCTCCAAGCTCTCCGTTCCAGCCCCTTGGATCTCACACAATCATAAGTATGATGCTATTAATTCTCCTTCCTCTTGAATGTCTCAAGATCATAAGTATGATACTCTAAAATTCTCTCCCCACTTGAATGTCTCAAGATCAGAAATATGATACTCTAGAATTATCTCCCCCTTTTCACTCAAGCATGGCCTTCATTATATAGGTATTGAGGCATCACAACCATAGGATATTTTTGAGGAGATGATGTGGTCAAATGAGGATTTGGCTCAACTAACAATATTGACCTTGCCTTGAATAGGAGATAGCTCGAACCAATCCTTTAACCAATTGCAAACTCTAGGAAACAACCTCACAAAATAAGCCATGATGGTTGCAACAACTTCATTTCCCCCCCCCATAACTATGCATAGGGTGATGAAAAAGGGATTATCACTCCGTAAGAAACTTTGGGGGAGTAATGATCAAGGTTTATCCCTCCTTGTATATGGACACGGGGACAATGAAGATTAAACAAGGCCAAAATCTCAAGGAAAAATGTAGTATTTCGACCTCCAATTGATAGGTTTCCATTCCAACTTGTCTAGGGGTCACGACAAACACTTATTCATGGTGATGAAGTTGCGACACTTAAGTATGACACTTAGGTGAAACATTTTGTAGTGTGGCACTTAGGTGTATAAAAATTGTGACACTTATGTGCGACATTTGGTAGTGCGACATTTAGGTGTGTAACAGATGCCCCCTAAAGTGTGAGCTCAGAAGAAAATTTGATGGTCAACAATTTACAAAAATATGTATGTGAGGATGTTGGATTATGAGAGATGGTCATAAAATGCAAACAATACATCATTCGTTATATATGCATCATCCCCAAGGAAGGCATACCCATGCTCGAAATACACTGACTCAAAGCATGGTCGCTGACTAATACACTACCGATCCATGAAAGAAATAAATAAGGATATGGCTACCAAAGATACAATGTGGATCCATATATCCATGACTCAATTAGGTTGTAGCCACGAAAGAATACACAATAGATATATGATATGACAAAACATAGACACAAATAAATACAAAGTGGATCTATGTGATAACATATATATTAGTAATATTTCCAACATGATGACCATACTGGAATCTTCTAAGTGCTAAAATAGTCTCCATTGCAGCCTGGGTACCTAAGGAGTTCCCAGGGTCTTCATCCTGATCCCAAAATGGTATGATTCTAGCCACGTGAATAGATGTGTTGATGTCGAACATGGTAGAAACCACTTGATTACCGGTCATTGATGTATACCATTAACAAGTGTGATGGAAATCACCAAATACGATAATGACTCCCAAGCTACCCTAGCACATTCCAACGAATGTGAAAAAATAAAATAAAGTCGAACATTCATGGAATCATTCGATCAGAGGTCAATGATGTAAACCTACTGTCGAAAGTGAGGAGACCTACCATTGATGCATGCAGGTTCCAAGTTACTAGATGGTTTCTAAGTCTAATTCTCGAATACTGTGTTGAAATCGACAGAAACAAACTCGTCGAAGGAGGGCCATGATGTGTCCTCCATCATCGACATGAAATTGGCATAGGAAAGTGATGTAAGATGATGGATCAAATGATCACAAACCGACATGAGGATGAAGGTTGGTAATATTGCAGAGTGGTGGACTTAGGATGAAACTTCCCTTGAACATTGTGAGGCACAAAACATGACTTGGAAGCATTGACTCGACCAATAACATAGTGCGACGAAAACTGGGGAACTCTTCGGGTGAGCCGAAGGAGTATAATGAATCATAGGATTGGTATGACTCAGAGACAAGAAAACAAACTCATTTTAAATCATTTTAACTTACATCAAATAGATGCCCTTTCAAATCATTTTAATGAGTGTGAAAGGAAACAAACTCTCGCGATAATATTTTCAAGTTTATAGAGTCTAAAAAGAGCTTAAAGAAGACTCCAAGGAGTTGTTTTTTCGTATATTTTTTATGAGCACGAAAAAAGAAATAAAAGTATACTCGATAACGCTTTCTCATGTATTTATGAGCATGAGAAAGAACAACGACTAAGATTATGGTTATTTGTTTCATTTTTAAACGAGCTTGAAATAAAGAATGAAACCATGCTCGGGGTTGGTTTCATTTTTAAACAAGCTTGAAACAGAGAATGTTCGATATTGGGTTCATTTTTAAACGATATTGAAAGAGAGAAAGCTCGAGGTTGGTTTAATTTTTAAATTATCTTGAAATTGAGAACGAAACTATTCTCAGGGTTGGTTTCATTTTTAAACGAGATTGAAACAGATAACGAAACTATGCTCAGGGTTGGTTTCATTTTTAAATGATCTTGAAACTAAAAATGAAACTGTGCTCAGGGTGATACCCATTGATGGGTTTTTTCTCAACATGATGTCTAGAGGTTAGTACTTTCCCCCCAGCATGATCTACATAATCTAGCAGCTTAACTCCAACATGATGTCCAGAGGCTGGAGACATGCCCCCCCAAGATTTGTTTTGTTCGTCGAATCTTCTTCTACATCCGATTAGACTCTTGGCTACTAATATGAATAGGTTCATTAGAGAGGGAGGAAGAAAGAGGATCAACTGACACAAATAGAGGAAATGAAGGTTCAATTACTAGATCTAGTGGAAGAATCGACTCAATTGGAGGGGGGTCTATTTCATTTTTTAATGATCTTGACACGTCTGAGTGGGGGGTCTATTTCATTTTTAATGATCTTTGACACTGACAATGAACTATGCTCATGGTTATTTGTTTCATTTTTTAATGAGCTTGACACATAAAACGAACTATGCTCATATTTATCTATTTCATTTTTCAACGAAGCTTGACATAGAAAGAAAATTATGCTCATAGCTATTATTTCATTTTTAATGAGATTGCAATAGAAATAAAACTATGCTCATAGGTGACACCCCAATTCTTAGACCGGATACCTCCTACTCCTCTAGGATCCACCTCTTCCACCTATGGTTCAAAATTTGACTCTGAATCTAAAGAGGAGATCGAAGGAAACCCCAATATGGATGGTAATTAGAACTTTGTTTGTGCATGGATGTCTCAAGGGGATTTAAACTTGCTCGAACTCATGCATGACTCTCCCAAATGTCTAGAAAGGCTCTTGCCCAAATTTTACCCGAATAAATCATGCTCTCTTGAATATCGTATAAAGAGCTTTTACCTAGCAGTCGAGCTAATGAATGTAGAACATGAAGACATAGTATGTACAGGTTGTTCCCCTATACCTTCGAGAGTAAAGAATCTACATGGTACTACAACCTTTTGACTGGGTCCATAAGAATTTGGGACACATTTGAGAAATATTTCCTAAACAAGTTTGGAGAAAAACCATACCCTTCTTAGAGAATTAATTCACTGCTAAATGGAAAAGAATAAAATAAAATACTTCAACTAATGTTTCAAAACTATTGTCAACAAGTTTTCTGTGATTATTTTTCTCGCTGAAGAATTTACTATATAATACTACACCTCTTCTTTATACGGTTCTATAATATGTTTTTCAAAAGAGTTAGAAAAACCTACTTTGGTAGAAAAATTTTGAGGAAGCTAAAACAATGTAGAAAAAACCAAATTTCATTTTTCTAGTAGCAACCTGTGGACAAAAGATAATAATTCGACTGGTAAGAATCATTTATTGTTAATGAAACCCCATGAGAAAGAACCAACTAACTTGGACAACGTGCTCAAACTAGTCAAAAAATTATCCAACCCAGGGACTTGAAAAAGAATGCTAGTGAGGGGTCATCTCATCATAAACCTTTATGACCCTTTCACAACAAGCCAAATAGTCAACCCAAACCACTAGAGCCTTCAAATCTTACCCTCAACCTTGATGAATTTGGTATGGATAATTTTTGTTCATACCACCAACCACCTCAGAGAAAACTTGCCTTCAATGGATAAGTTGTTTGACTATGGCTATCAACCTACTTTTGGAACAACAATATACTACTGATGACCAACCCCAAGAAGCAACTGCGAAAGAAACCACTAAGGAAGGGGATAAGACTGAGGAATATTGAGATTTGATTCTTCTTGATGTTAGATCATCCACCTTTACATTCGCACTTTCCATAATTTTGTGCATCCTTATATTATAACATCTGTAGGCCTTTTTATTGGCTGAGTAACCAAGAAATATGCCTTCATCTGATCTTGAATCAAATTTTCCTATATTATCATCATCTCTTTTTATATAGCATTTTCTCCCAAAGACTATGAAGTGTTTGACTGATGTTGGTCTCCCAAACTATAGCCCATATGGTGTCTTGTCAGGGTTAACTCTAAGTTGTGCTCTATTAAGTATATATATTGTTGTATATACTACTTCTTTTCCATATATATTTGGGAGTTTGGCTTCATTTAACATAGTTCTAGATGCTTCTTGGATAGTTCTATTTTTTCTTTCAGCAAATCCATTTTGTTGGGGAGTTCTTGGAGCTGAAAAGTGTCTTTAAATTCCACGAGTTTCACAAAACTCATTGAACTCATTTGAGGTAAATTACCCTCCATTGTCTGATATTAGGCACTTGATTTTGAGATCAATCTCATTTTTAACATGTTCTTTGAAGGCTTTGAATTCTATAAATTATTTTGATTTCTCTTTAAGAAAGAATACCGAAGTCATCCTTTTATAGTCATCAATGAATAAAATGAAGTAGTGTTCACCTTGCATGATTTTAGTTCTTGTTGGTCCACATAGGTCAGTGTGAACAAATTCTAATGGTTTTTATGTAGAGTACTCTTTTGTCTTGAATCTTACTCTTGTCTGCTATCCATGTTGGTAGTGCCTACAAATAGAGTTTGAAGGTTTAATAATCCTTTTCATGTCTCTCACAACTTCCTTTTTATTCATTTTTATCAAATTGTCAAAACCTATATGTCCCATTCTTCGGTGCCATAGCCAACTTTTGTCTATTTGGCTCGTGCAACATTTTTCTTCTTCTTCAATGTTTAAGATATAAACATTGCTTGGTGTCCTTGGTGCAACAACCACTAGTTTTCCAGAGTCTTCTTTTCTAATTTCAAAATTTTGAGAGTCAAATATGGGTATGTGTTCTTGATCACATGTTTGGTTCACACTAAGGAGATCAGGCTTCAAATTTTCAACTAATAGCACATTTTCTTCTTTAGATTTGTTATTTCCTAGACTGACTGTGCCCTTTCCAAGTATCTTGGCAGAGACATTATCTACAAATGTAACACTTCCTTTTTCTTTCTTTTTCAGATTGAGGAATTTTTCTTGATCTCCAGTCATATGTTTTGAACATCCATTGTCAACATACCCTTGACTCCTTTTATATTTATCATATACGACCACCTTACACTCTGTTTCCTTTTCTTTCCATGCCTTCTTATGCTTTTCTTCTTGAATTTTGGAAGTTTTTATGGGAAGCTCTGGTAGGCTATAGTCACTAGATTTGTGACCATAATTGTTTTGTTTGTGGCATTCAACATTGTAATTTTGTAGTGGAGAGGATGAATTATAGTTTATGTTCTCTTGATTATTATTATTCTTGTTGTTATAACCATATCTTTGAACATTTTTATGATTGTTCTTTCTATAAGCTCTACAATGTAATGCTTTATGCCCAAAATTATTGCAAGAGTAACAATAGCCAAGAGAGAGATGTTGATACCTTTTTGAGGGAGTTTTTATTGTAGTTGTATTCCTTCTATATTCATTTTCTTTTGAAGGGAGAGCAGAATTATATTGATTAGAATCAATTTTCATTTTGCTTTCTTCCTTTTTGAAAGAGCTCTGAAGAGAAGTTGCATAATATTTTGGATTTTTGTCAGTTTCATGAGATGTAGAGTTAGATCCTTTGTTAGAATTCTTTTGATCATAACCCAATCCTTTCCTATTACTTGATGATATTTGACTGTTAAGAATACCATTCAATATTTTTTAAATTTTTTCAAATCTTGATTGGTTGTTTCCTTTCTTAAGTTCTCTTTTTAGAAAAACAATTTCAGCCTCTAGCTTGTCACAAACTTATTTCTTTTCCTTTAGTGTTTACTTATGACCTCATCATATCTTTTGGCTTCTTGGAGTTCAATATTCAAGTCAATAATGATTTGTTATGATTCCTTGATGGTTTTTGAAACTTCCTTTTCTCTGGATTTTTGTTTTCCTTCATATTCCAATAGTTGTTCTATCAATGATTTGCTCTTCCTTTTATGTTTTCTCAGTTCTTCAAGAGAATTAATAAGTTCTCCTTTAAGGTCTACTTCTCCTTCAACTTTAGAGTTTTCTTCATTATCATCAACAATTTTATTTTGATATTCCATGCCCATAAATATAATCAACTCCACTCCGACCATAATTTCTCTGATGACACATACTCCGACAGATCCAACAATCCTCATAGTCTAAAATAAACAACTTCGATCACGTTGCTCCTTTAACATGCACGACAATTATCTCACGTCCTTTAACCTATTTGTGGGATGGTTAGGTGGGGGTCCACAATAGATCTACAGTTGAGATTGCATGTCCCCATTCGCCGACCTACGTTCCATATCACTCCTCAAAGCTCCTCATCATCAAAGTGATTCCACTCTGATGGCTCATACTCTAATGGATCCAACGACCCTTGAATTTGGAATCAACCACTCACAGTCCTGATCAGATTTCCTTATATTCATAGTACCTCCACCTCATAGTCCAGTTCGAGCATTGATTCTCTAATGAACGAAAGAGATATTACTCTCTACGCCATCTTTAACGGTTGAGATTTGATACAATGACCTAAAGGTCTCCACATTCAACAGGGGCCCACTTTCATTTAGCACAATCAAAAGCTGACATGTGTCACTCCTAGGACACTTTAGCTTCCACCCTAACATCCTCATCACTCTGACCACCTATATGTCATAATACGTCACCCTGACATCACTCTCCTTCCTCAAAACAAATTGTTATAGATCCAACGGTTGAGGCAGATCCTTCGATGGATCTACGGTCCTCAGACCTACTCATCGTCGAACTTCATTCTCAAGTATCACATCCCATTTCGATGGCACACTCTAATCAATGGTCCAATATCTACTGATACCACTCTATGATATATCAACGATTGTCCTTGCACCTGATCACTCTGTCGACTCAACATGCCTCCAACGGCCATGATTTTCAATTCTTCGGGACGTCGAAAGATCAATGGTTCTTGTTAACTCAGAGTTTCTCCCATCAGAGTCCTTATGCAACCTTGCACTCAAACACTCTGATGATCTAGCAGTCATCGCAATAACTCATCAATGGTTAAGATTTGTTATCACTGAGTAAATTGTTGGGCTAAAGAAACAATCTACAAAGATAACCTACAAACCAACTTTAATACTGGAATCTATCCCTTCCAATCTATAGAGGGATATCTCTGAGACTTGATATTTGATAGATAGATTTATTTTGAATTGATGGCTAGGTTTAGATGATTGAGGTAGTTTTTTCAAGGTTTATTGGCAAGGAGGTATAGTATCTCTAGGGATATGGAGTCAACCCCTGAAAACAAAAGAAAACAATGATTGGTAGGTAGAAATCCTAGAGGAACAAAGGCTAAATAAGGTGACGATCTTTCATTTTTGAGTTTGATTATGTAGGGTGAAAGAGGAACATAAACACATAACAGAATCTGAGCACCATGAAAGATGAATTTTGAGCTTAGTTAAGAAGATAAACAATGTTTAAATCACTTAAGTCTAGAGCACCATTCGATGAATTCTAGACCCCTAATTATCCAATTTAAACAGAAGAAAATTGAAGATGAAAGTAAAGACACAAACAATACATATAAAGACAAGAGAATAATCTTTAGATGACCACCATTATAATGTTTTTCATAAAGAGTCCAATACTTCTGCATTTGTATTTCTATTAGATTCAAAAAATTACAATGAATATCAAAATGTCTATACTTTTGACAACTCCCCTCTCTCTCAAAGAAATTTAAAAATATATATAGAATAAGCCCTTCCCCAAAATGAGGAGGTTGAATTCAACCAGTTTCCCAAAGATAGAATCAATTATGCTGAATTTTAGAATTGTCTCATTTGTTTGCCAGAAAAAAAGATCAATTTTTCTGAAAGATAGGGGTCAACGATTGATCATATATTTCTAATCTTGATAGATGTTACAAAACAAGAGGAGGTTTTTGTAGATGAGATCATCCTGGAGAAAAACCACCCTTTGTTTTTGGAAATTTGTCTCCAACTCTCTGGGATATGCATCCAAAAAACATGTCTAAAACAAGAATTAAGGATACCAGAAAAATGGTGTGTAAAGGATCGTTAGAATCTCTCAATATGTGATACCTCTGAATAAAATGAAAGGGGTTAATGTTATTTGGCCCATTTTTGATAACCTCTTTCATATTTTTAAAACTCATCACCATTTGTCCGAAAACATCTTTTGAAGATGACTGGTAAAACAATAAAAATATGCAGTAAATCCAATTTTGACCATCTTAAATATGAAACAAAGAATCTTTTACAATCATATATATTGAGAAACTTTCGACCATGCTATTGTGATGAGTCACCAGGTACATCTGGAAAGCATCTCCAGTCATTCGATGCATCGTTGGGAAACTCTGTCACCTTTGCGTAGCAAATTTTGGTTATTGCTGCCCAAGTGATACCTACAACATTTTCATAGCAACTTTGCATAGAAAACTTCATTTCGTTGTAATTCATGCAGGTCTAGGTGGCAGATAAAACTAGAAACCATGTATTTACCTCTAAACTCATTTTCCATTCACCTCATGCTGTCCTTTCGATCTCTATGTACTTACACTACTTGCATAGAAAATTTGCTACGAAAGTGTTGTACATGACAATTCTTAGAAAAAACCGCAGAGATGGTTTAGATGATGGTTTTTTGCTTGTTATCCTTCTATAAATTAGGGGTACAAAGGAATTAAAATTCTACAACAAATCTTTCACTTGACAAAAACCCTCACTCATTTTATCACCATTACACTTTGCACTTTCTCACAGTGGACAAGATTTCCATAAAATAAACAAATCTTGTGATGACCCTGTACATCTGAACTCTTCTTCTTGGCTGAGGATCTTGAGCTTCCCTTTCCCTTTTGTGAAACACCTGCATCAGAATTTGCGTAGAAAATGGATTCTGCACAGAGGTTGTGTAGCGAGAGAGCTTGCACATGAGTTGTGTAGCAAACAACAAAGTTTGCGTAGCATAGGATTCTTGGAGCTTTCTTGAGAGGAAAAGGGTCAAATCATAGGTCGAGGATGCATGAAAATGAATAAAATGTGGTGAATAGGCATGCATGAATTTATAGGGAGAGGTTTTGAGAGGGAAAGTACTCGTTTGAGGTGATAAGACCTTTCAAATCATTTAAGTGACTTGCGCAACGAATTTGCGCAACAAGAACAATTTTTGAGTTTCCAAGGTACAAATGACATGAGGACCATCACCACTTTTACTGGCTTAATCACAAGTGATTATGTTTACTGATATACTTTGACAAGATATTCCCTCCTAGACTTATGAATTGATTTTGACATAGCATTTCCCACTTTATGAAGTCATTTTAAACTCAAAACCAAGGACCTTTACAAATTATTTCATGATGATAAACATCCTATGGACCCTTAATGATTTCTTCACCTTCATAATATGTAATGATGTATACAAAACATTTGACTCAGACTTATGCCTTGAATCTTATTGACATGCACTTTATCTTTTATTTTATCAATATCCTAGGGCTTCTTGAATCATCCCATGAACCAATAAATACACACACATACTCAATGACTCAATTAGGAATGCATTGGTCTTCCCAAGACCAAGGCATGATTTTACAGACTCTGGAAAACCTCTAACTCAACCCTAAAAATACTGATGTTAACATTTGTCTCCAATGGGGATGCTATCCTCCTAGTGAGGTAACAAAAATCCTATAGACTAAGTGCCTATCCATTGGGTTGCTCCCAAACCATGTGTGTATCCTGCTCAGATCTATCACCTGTATCCATTGGGTTGATCCCAACTTTTCTGAGACCTTCAACCTACAAACTATGACCTGATTTGCAACCAACCAATTCTACAAGTGAAACTAAAAATCAAAATGAAACTGTAACTGTACATGATGCTCAACTATGAGCTTATTCACTATCCTACCTACCCTAAGCTAAATGCACTGCCAAATCAAGTGAAGTCAAATATCTAGTGTATCCAAGCAAGCACTTCGTCCACACATTCAATTCCTTGCATGTGCTTATTCAAAGACAAAATGAAGGACCTGCCTGATGGAAACTCTAATAAAAACTTGAAATCAAATTCAATGTTGATAAAATCTGAAAATTTTGGCCCACTTATTGACCCCAAACATGCTTCAAACAGATCCTCAAATGAGTGAAAAATAACCCCAAGACATTTCATAAGACTTCCATTATGATATGAGATCCCTCCAACTGCATTTTCTCTTTCCCGCACTTCCATCTGATGACTGTCATAAAGAGGTTGAAAAGTTTCATAGGAATGTTACAATGAAACACCTGCTGGACAAGAGAACAATGTTGGATGTAATACTAACTCTTCATCATTCATGTCAAAAATAAAACTCATGTATTTGAGACCTTCATTAATTAGAACCTCTTGTACTTTTACTCCTACTTGAAAATCAACTGAGAACTGCTCTTGACTATATGAGAATATCAGATTTCTATTTTCAGAAAACACAACATTCAGACCATTAACTTCACGTTCACGAGTGTCTAACACATTGTACCCCTCTTCATAATTTTCCGACTTTGAGGTATATTCATCATAAATTGGTTCATGGTCAAAGGAACTATAGGATACAACTTCAGAATTTTGATTATTACCCTCTTCACCAAAGATTTCAATAAATGAAAAATTTGAAGGAAAATTTTACTAAACTTCCATACCTTTCCCTTTATCGTGCAAAGGAGAAACTACCCGATTTCCAACATTAGGATCTTGGAAACACTGTTGAAACCATATGTCATCATAATTCAGCTCCAAAAATCCTATATGATTTTCCATAGACTAAGATTTATGTGCTTGATTAGTGACCTTTAAACAATTTCTTAGTTACTCATATGAAGCAGAGCATAAGGGAAAATAATCACCTCCAGTAGGCTCATGGATTTCTCCATTTGCAACTGTGAAATCATGATTTGAGGGTTGTGAGTTGTCATTAATTTTATCAAAATAATCATTTTCTGATCTAAGACTTGCAACTGGTTTCTTAGGAAAAACTTCTGTATTATCAACATAGATTGGTGAATCAAAGACCACTTGGTTGTCAACAACAGGGTGGCTTGATACAATAGCTCATAAATCAGCAATTTGATCATAAAATGATGTGACACTACCTAGTTTCAAATCAGTCTCTTGTTGTTCATGCTGATTTTCACACTCTTTCTGATTCAATTCTTGATCCTCCATCTCATCTAAAAACATACCAAAAGCTATGAGATTTTCTTCCACCTCTTGGGAATCAGAAAACATTTGTTGTAAAGTGACATATTTTATTTCTAAAAGAAGCAGGGACATATTTGGAGAGAGAACTGTTGCATAGTGTATTTTGGAATCATCTTCAGGTGGTTGGATTGCTTCAGGCAATTCATAGTAAAGACTAGCAAACCTCCTGCTAACACTTGAGATAGTTTCTTCTTTCATTCTTCTCATGGCATAAAATTATGAAAGGAGAAACTTCCATGATTTCCTTTTACCCCAAAAACTAAGAAAGATTTCCCTCAATTGATCCCAAGAGCCTATTGACTCGGGCTACAAATATTTGAACCATATTTTGGCATGCCCTTGTAAGGACTGAGAAAAGGCCCTCATAGATACATTGTCATAATCAATCTCAAACAAATCTATAAAATTCTCAAAAGCTTGGATGTGCTTTTTAGCTAAAAAGTTATCAGGTTCTCCATTGAACTTAGGTAGATATTTCTAGAATTATGGAGGAAACACATGAAGAATGGAAGACAATTTAAGAGGCTTGTACCTTTCTTAAATCTTGGAGGATGCATGATTACAGATAGAAGGTATAATATCAGCTTTGGTTTCAATAGGTTCACAATAATGATTATGCACATCATATGGCTCAGAGGTAAGATCTTGTTGAAAATCAACTATACAAAAGGAGGTATATCCACAGTTTGCAGGGAAGGATATACAAAAGTAGATCCATGATATTCATTTGAATGGAGTAAGTAAAGTAAGATTCTTTTAAAATACTCAAGAAAGGAAAAAAACATATTGATCCAACAAAACATTACATTCTAGAGAAAACACAAGCTTGAGTACCTGGTCTTCCCACTATGGCCTTCCATGTCTCTGTCAACTAGTCTAGTTCTCTAGTGGAGTCCTTGAATTTCATTGAAGCTTGATTAGATTCACCAGTAAAATATTTAGCCTACTGAGTCTTTGGACAGTGGAGTCGCCATGAAAATCTGAACTCTAGATTCTTGAAAATGGAGTCTCCATGAAACTCTGAATTCTAGATTCTTGAAAATGGAGTTGCCAAGTGAATGATGTGCAACCTTTCTGTGTCTAACTACTGTTCACCATCAATACTCAGATCTGAACTTTGTAATTCTTCTCCGAGGAAAATAGAACCTTCGGTCCCTGACAACTATGCCATAATGTTACCACTGAGTAAATTGTTGGGCTCAAGAAAAAATCTACAAAGGTAACCTACAAACCAACTTTAAGATTGGAAGCTAGCCATTCCAATATAGAGAGGGCTCTCTCAGAGACTTGACCTTTGATAGATAGATTTCTTTTGAACTGATATCTAGGTTTAGTTTCAAGGTTTGTTGGAAATGAGGTATAATATTTCTAGGGATATGGAGTCAACCCGTGAAAAAAAAAGAAAAAAATGATTGGTAGTGATCCGAGATCTTTTCATCGAGCATAAATGAGCATAAATTAAAGTGCACCATTAAAGAAGGAAAATCTCAATAATGAAGAGATATAAGCATCAAATCTGAACACAAAATCTTGATAACGGAGTTCGTTCCTGATGGACTACGTCTCCGGGTCCTACTCTCAAATGGGTAGGCCTTTTTATTAACTCAAAAAACGAATTTGGAAAAATACATAAGTATACCTCATTATGGAATTACACTGCAGAAGCTTTGCTCAGATAAAAAAACAGACAACACCATTGAATTTGTGGCATCGAATTACCTAAAAATGAATGTCTCCATGCCTAAATCCGACTTTGGCACTCATAGGCCCAAGAGAAATTTTGTCTCGGTTTCCATGCCCTACAACCTACAATTAATTCCCAAAAATTACCTCGTAAACCATGCCTAGTTGTACCATCACGCACCTCTCCCCGTGCACTAACAGATTCAAAATTTAAATAAATTTTGTGGGCGGTATAAAAAATAGAGTTGTTTGGCCTAGTGGTTGGCAGAGCTATAGTTAAGGCAGATATAATGAGGGAGGTCCCGGGGTCGAGCCCACGGGCCTCCCCTTTTGGGTGTTTGTTATAACAAAGATATATATTAATGTGGTGGTTCCTCCAAATTTTAAAAGTGGTTAAGATATATCTGTTGGGTGTCAGATCTGTCGGGCTCTTCCAGATTTGGCAGATGTTATAGGATAAATCGGTATATGCGGACACTAATAGATCTCCCTAGATCCACCTAGATCTAGAACAAAACAAGACAGGACATGACTCTTTCTCTAAGTTGTAGTCATTGAATCTACTACCAAGAAGGAATGAGTGACATACCTTTATATCTCTTCCTTAGGTCTCTGTTGTTCCTACTTCGCTCTGGTGCTCTTGTGAGATCAGGTCCAAGACAACAAAAACCAACCAAAGTGAAGATAGCAAAGTATATTCAATGTCAACCTATGCATATGATCATGGAGTTACGCAATAAAATAAGAGTGATTTTATGGGAAAGGGACATGCCACTGTATTATATTAAATGAAAGTAGAAGATACAACTAGATCGCATTGATGTCGCAAGCTTCCTTTCAATGGTCCTTGGTTCCAACACACACACTTTCTCTACAATTGCATGAAGAAGATCTAGTACAACTTGATAGACAAATAGAGTCTTCAAGCTTCAATCCAAACATGGTTCTTCACACAATTCTTTCATCAATTCTCCATTCAATCTTGCTTAACCTCTTCCTTGAGAAACCCTTCATTATATAGGAGAAGGAGAGATGGTGAAGAAGATCTAGTACAACTTGATAGACAAATAGAGTTTTCAAGCTTCAATCCAAACATGGTTCTTCACACAATTCTTTTATCAATTCTCCATTCAATCTTGCTTAACCTCTTCCTTGAGAAACCTTCATTATATAGGAGAAGGAGAGATGGTTAAAGGGATGGGGATGATCCCACTAAATATGAGAAGTCAATAGGATGCCAACCATGCTAATTCCAAATTTCATTTTCTAGAAGATACTCTTCTAGAACCTTCGTAACTTCCTCTTCCTTTTAAGCTTCAAAACAAGTCCGCACCCTACCTATAGAGAAAAAATGAAAACAGTTCGCACTCCAAGTATAAGGTTGCCTACAAGAATCAAGATTATCGCATCTTACAACATAGTCAGCCTGTGAAATCATCTTAAAAAAATGTTTTATGGAAGAATACAACAATCACTTTTCTCAAGCAAAAGATCCTTATGAGAGCTTGAACACATAATTGTAGAGTCATCACCAGAGTGACCAAAACAATGCGTAACAAAATTCCCCCCAAAGTAAGAAGCTAGAACTTGTGACAACTAAAACACTTTGTATAATGCGTAAGTTAGAAATAATGATCGCGACTCAATCAAACCGAAACAATCAAGATTCAAAATATAATACCATTTAGGTAGGGCATTCCATGCTCAAAAGCAATGTCGAATGAAATCATAAAATGTAGGCTAGTACACCAATCATACACTATGGATCCATGTCAAATAACTATAGCCACCTCGGGAATGCGTGGATCTAGGTATAGAAGACGCAGATGATTATTACCATGACATATACAAAGTGGATCCATGTGTCAAATACAAATCATAAATACTCCAACACAACCTAGAACAAAAAGATGAGACCGGTTTTCAATCCTGTTGTCTAAAAAGTATGAATCTAACCATGATTACATGTGTTGAAGTCAAACATGGTAGAAACCACTTTGATTACCTGGGTCATTGATGAAAAACTCAAGTAACAAGTGCTAGGAAATCACCATTGATGTTGTTCAATAATCTGTTGAGTTTCTAAAGATTGTTCTAATTATCTCAATACTAACTCAATTTTGGAATGAGAAGGAGAATTTTGAAGAAGACTATATCTGAATTTCAAATAAGTGATAAGTTTTGAAAAGGTTTTCAAAGACTGTATGTATTCTCTTTTCTTACTCCTTGATCAGTTTATCAGAGATAAACTCTGAACCCCATTACCCAATGAAGGAACTGAGTCTGCATGTTCTCCTCGTCCCGCAGGGAGACGAGGTCCCCAGTTGGAGCCTATGTTGAAACAGACCTTGAAATTTTTATTCTTAAAGGATAAAAGACTTGTATCTTTGAGTCTTTACATTTTATAAATTTCCTAAAGAAAAAATTTCATCTCCGATGAATTCGTGATGCCTTTATGGTTCATTTTTGGACAAAGAATGATAAAATTTAAAACGAATATAAGTTTTTAAACATTACTTGAAATAATCTTTTAAACGGGCATTGATTTAAAAATTAAGGAATTTTAATTTAAATCGGAAAATCGGGATTCAGAGTGCTTCGTGAACAAATGCTTAACGCAAATTGAATAGAGAAATCCCGATCCCCGATTTCCCGATACATTAATCCTTATTTAAAACATAATTTACTTAATTCAAAATTAAAGGGGTTTTAAACATTAAGTTAATCACATCGCGATTTCGACAATCACGGTTTTGTGAGAACAAAGAACCTTGCCATCGCATTTCCCGATTTCCCGATTTCGCGATACGTTTAATCCTTAAGTGAAGTTTTGGATTAATCCAATTACCGTTAAGCTTGATTAAAAATTAATAATTACATCGGGATATCGGGATTCGCGGTTTTGGGAGAAGCAGATTTCATGTCATCAAATTTCCCGATTTCCCGATCCCCGATTTTTCTATTAATGAAATCCCGAAAATATCTAATCTGGATTAATTAAGATAATAAAAATGTTTTAACTTAAATAATACATCACGATTTCGGCAATCGGGGTTCTTCGATGACTTATTTCCTTGGCATCAAAAGTTCTGAAACTCCGATAAGAATGTTTTCAAATTTAATTCAAGATTAACACAAATTAATCATTCGTATAAACAAGGTTTAAAGTTAAGCTTTTTATGAATGATCTTTAATGCGGCAATTGTCCAACTTGGTAAGTTTCTATTACATTTGAAAATATTGGGAAAGCTCAAGTACAAACATTAAATATATATATTCGAGAATATCTTTTGCATTAAGAGCCTTAAATTCATAACATAGGTACAAATCTCAATGCTTTTATGATATATTCGAAGTAAATTTTGAAACGTCTACATTATCATTTCGAAGCTAAATTCCTCTCTGTTATAGGGTTTTCAAGTGAACACAGAGCTATGGAACCCAAAAAGGCTTCGAAGAAAAATGAAGAGCAACCAGAAGGTGATATTATTTCAGACACTACTGCATCTGGGGTACACTATGTCAAGTCATGGAATGGAATTTCCGAAATACTAGAAGATGAGCTGAAATATGCGGCCACTGATTCGGATAATCACCTCCGAGATATCGCCGAGGCTGAGCTTCATAAGGTTGTTGCACGTCCGAGACTTGTTTCGTATACCAATATGGTTTCCTGGGCACTGGATAAAGAAGATGTCCCGACCAGAAGTATTCTGAATGAACAAGGAGTTGTCATCGGCTCATTCAGGCCTGCACATATTCAAGTAATGTATAATCTCTCGCCCAATTATAGACATACTTTTAATTCTGAGTTCGTAGCCGCATTTCAAAGAAAAGAGTGCATTGAAGGTGGCCAAACATACCCTGACATGATAAGAGGATGGGCCAGAGATGAAAACAAGTTTAGGGCTGATTTACATGGAATTTATGCCACAACTTCCTTAAATGAATATATGGTGTATGTAGCAATGATGTTATGTAGAATTTTTGGAAGAAATGATCCTTTTCAATTTAATGCAGACTAGACACCTTTCTTAGAGGAAGTTTCAGAGGGACGCAGTTTTAATTGGCACAAAATTCTGTCAGATAACCTTACATCATAGGTTATGAATTACAAAGCAGCTAGGTCAAAAGGACAAGCAATGTCTTTTTATATGTCATCTTATATCATGGATGCTATTTGTTTTATGACTCCTTTCCCATTAATGAATTGGAGTTGGAATGTTTCTTTCCCAGAGCCTGTTCATAAGTACCATTCAGCTCTCTGGGAAGAAAATGCAAAAAATGTTTTTTATGAGGTTTGTCACTATGTAATTATCCCTCTGCACAAAATATTCTTTGGATGCGAACCCCCTCACATTTCTAATACCATCATAGAAAACCTCAAGTCAGTCGCTGACTGGTTCATCGAGGAAATTTTTTCTTATGTGAGGGTTTATGGATGTTCTATTCCGCCTCATGCACTCCC
>SNQJ01S0179877.1:0-14132 GCA_010110895.2 Picea sitchensis | reverse complement strand
CCGGCCTGAGCCACACCAACCCTTAATATGGTTGGATTTTTTGTCCCCGCAGGTTTCGAACCGGTGACTTTAACATCACGGAGTGGCTTAACAACACACTCCATCACCGACTGTCCTACACCTCGGGGACCATTTACATATAATTATTAAAATGACAACAAACAATTATTAAAATGATAGTCTAAACTTAAACTTTGTCTTTTAAAATGTGACTTTTGTGGATTAAGTAGTGCATGTACATGACTTTTAGTCATATTATAATAAGTTGTAAGATGCAAGTTGGATTATAGTTTAAGGATAACTCCGGTTTCATTTATTGTACTTTCATTATTTATGCATTCCAATTCGCCCATTTATGAGGTATGCTCGTAATTATTCTTCTTAATAGTAATGTCTCTTACCGACTTCCTACATAAAATAATGGAGTTTAGAGTTATTGTTCCTTTAATATCAACCAACCACTTGTTGTTTTTTCATTTATATTATATGACATGATATTTAAAAATATATGAACAATATGTTCCTCCAAATTTATGAAAAACAAGTCATTACATAGAACATTGAACAATCTCTACACTTTTTTCCGAAGTATATAAATAAATTTGTGATTAATGTTTTTGATATTTTCAGACTCAGTAAATTTGTAATTAATATTTTTGGTATTTCCAAACTCTGTTTCAAAATATAGGTCATTTCTTTGTTCCAGTTAATTATTTTAGTATTATTATTATAATATTATAAAATATGTTGTGAAATGATGATTACTTTTATTATATATAACTTGGCTAGTTGTTCCTTCATTATAGTTTAGCCATAAAAGATCGTCTTCATCGCACTAGGCCTGTAGATGGTTGTTATGTGGTATGACACACACCTGAAATAGTTAAGCATATCACGTGCGATTACAAAGTCACTATAATGTTTTGGGCCTCGATAGAGAACAATGCTCTACTTGTATCTCCTCTTCAATGAAAAGAGATCATGTTTGGGGATATATGGATGATCTAAAAGGCAGGTATGAGTATGTAGGATGTGATCAGGTTGATAGGCATATATTGTCTTAAGAATCTCATCAAAGTATGGGAAGTAACTTTCATGTGGCAACTACTCCATTTAAATTGGGAGAAAATTTTGCAATTATATAAGATTTGGATAGTCTCATCAAAGTATGGGGAGTAACTTTCATGTGTCAACTACTCCATTTAAATTGGGGGGAAAAATTGCAATTACATAAGGTCTGGCTATCCAAATTTCAATCAGGAATGCCATTTTAAGGAAAGATATAGAAAATCTTCAAGTTGGAACCAAAATGGATGTGCTAGGTGTAGGAAGGAGGATATTGTGCAACTGCTCTTTGGATCCAGGTTCTAACAATTCTGATTGCCATGTCTATTGGTTTTTAATGTAATATATGTTGAATTTTCAAAAAGAAAACATTGATCGAAAGTTATGAATATTCAACAATGTACTTTCCTGGGATGCAAAAACTTAGTTAAGGAATGCTAAAATAAGAAGAAGAATGTGTACAGTACAGTCGAATTTAAGCCCCGTTGTTGAATAAGACTACAAGCATTTAAGCCCAATTGTTCTGAACAAGTACAGTCGGATTTAGGCCCCATTGTTGAATACGAAGAATGTGCTCACCAGTATTTACATGCCCAGCACTGCTTTCACCAGAGGCTACCAGGACCCTCTAAGGAAAACTTGGAAGTAATGGAGATGTTATCTAGTTGTTAGCACCAGTAATAAGCGCGGGTTGTAAGCGCCAGTTAGAAGAATCAGTTCTTAGTTAAGAGTCAGTTGTCTAGTTGTCTTTTGGTTTGCATGTAGCCGACTGAGTCATTGTCTAGTTGTCTTTTGGTTTACATGTAGCCGAATTCTGGAGAGTCTTTTCCCATATAAGGATGTAATCCGGCCTTCGCTAATATCAAGCAGCGAGCGAAGCCTCACCGCGGTTTGTTTTGGCTCCTCGCATATTTTATCTTGGTACCAGAGCCACGAGGAGAAGGTGCAAAAATCCTTGAAGTTCGCAGGTGCCTCCTCTAGCAGGGTGCGGGGGAATACTACTATGCCTTCACGCATAGAAATTTTTCAAAATTCCCGCAATGGGTCAATTTGTGGGGTGCGAACAGCTCGCAGTTGGAGTATTCGTGGGGTGCGAACAGATCGAAGGCCACTAGAGCATGAGGTGGTGCGAGAATCGTGAGGAACGAAGCTTTTTTTAGCGTGATTAATTTGGAAGAAGTGAAACTTTGCTACGTGAGAAATGTGGAGCTTGAATCGTGGAGTTTTTTTGTGCAAAATTGCTACGTGAGTGTTTGTGTACAGCCGCGTAAGACCGCTGGAGTGTTGGTAAAGTCAAGGAGAAAGATCCCTTGAATGTGCTGCCCTGCTTGGGGAGAAGAACAGTGAGTGGGCTCTGAAGTTTCTGAAGTGGACACCAAATTGTGAAGGACGTGTGGATTTGGTAAGACTTATTCACGTAAGATTTTGTTTTAAGGGATTAATGAATGGCATACTTCCTTAGTGGAGATATAAATGCATAAAGTGAATACATGTGGATTTTCCTTTATATAAGAGTTTTATATATAAGCTTTAATTTTATATGTCGCTTTTGAATGGGAGTTATAAGCTTTATTGCATTGTTTTGTTAAGTGGATATTTTTTAAAAACCTAAGGTGAACCTTTTAAAAGTTTTTGCTGAGGAGTTAGTTTTAAAAAGTGGATATTTTGGATATTAAGACGCATGCATGATATAAGCTGAGAAAAAAGATAGATTTGGATCAGTGGATACAAAGGCAGAGCGACGGACTCTTAGCAAAGGAGAAAACTCGACAGAAAGTTTCATATCCTTGGTGATTTTCTTGCAGAGACTAAATTGCAACATGGCTTAATCCGGGCCGGCGTAGACCTACCTCAATTAAGCCAACAAGTTAGATGGCTCAAACTTCATTAACTGGAAATTCAAGATGCACGCTTTCATGGAGGGCTATGGTGTCCGGAACATTGCAAAGGGAACTGAAATGAAACATGTTGCGGCCGCAGTGCTACGCCGCAAAGAAGTGGTGGTGGAGTGTTACGCCAAAGATTGCATCCAAGACTAGGAGAAGTGCTAAACAAGGCAAAGTATTGTTGGCGCATGTCGCTAAAGATAATATACCCCACATATCGTGAGACGCCACAACCGCTACAACATGGACAACTCTGCAAGCATTGTATGAAACTAAGCAACACAAATCGCATTTTGTTCTTGAAAACTAAATTGCTAGGTGACAGATGGATGGAAATGAATCTCTTAGTTCATTTGGTCGTGATTAAAGAGGTGAAAGACAAGCTAGTAAATGTAGGGAAACTGCTTCCAACATCGATCTAGTGACTATTACCTTTAAATGGTATGGCGTTAGAAGACTATCATATGTTCATAATATGTCTCGCAGCAAGGGAGAAACATCCTACGTTAAAGAACCGATGTATTTTGATACAAGAGGAAGAGAGGCGCGGAAATCTAAAGCCTCATAGTAAAGATTTGGCACTATGGTCAAATAATAGATCTAATGAGGAGGAAGATCGAGTAAGAGGGGTGAGGAGGAAGTTCATGGCGAGTAATGGTTCATCGCAGAAGACAATCTCCAAAATCAAGGTATGCAATCTAATAGGAATGAGTCAAAGAGTTGTTTTTATTGTGGTCGACCCGAACATATGGTTAAAGATCAGAAGAAGAAGAAAATGATGAGGCTAGGAATAAACCTTAGAACACATTCAAAGTCATTATGCTTAAAAAATCTTCAAATCAAGATCGCTGCATTATTTATTGCTATGATGATATTGATGAACCCCCAAAATTTGAATCACGAGATCTTAGGTCAAGCTTGTACTAACGCTGTTTTATCTACCGAACGGATGACTCGATACCGGTTTGTGGATTCCCGAAAGACTGCTATTATTACCTAATTTGTAATAAAATTGGTATGCTAATTTTAAAGAAACACATAATGGTGCTAGCATATATCTTGGAGATGATCGCTACTTATCGTGATCGCGACATGGAGACATTCCCCGCGGACATCATCGAATGAAAATCGCTCATCACATTCACAATGTGGTTTTTGTGCCAAGAATAAAGAAAAAATTTGATCTATGTGTCCACCAATACAGATCAGAACTTGAAGGTTGAATTCTTCAAGAATTATTGCATAGTGAAGGATCTCAAGTAGACCATTCTCACACCGCTGTAACCCGAGTCAGAGTTGGAGGTCTGTACAAGCTTGATGTTACCAGGAAAGAACATCATGCACTAACTTCTACAACTATTCCAACAGAGATTCTTTGGCATCAATGGTATGGACACATCAATCATCCCGATTTATTAAGTTATTACAGAAAAGAATATGGTTGAAGGACTCCCATGTTAAAGAATGAGAAAGTTGCGGCAGGATGGATGCGCATTAGGAAAGATGCACGAGATGAATTCCCCTCTAACTCGAGATAAGAAAAAAAAGAGATGTGTTAGATCTCTTTGCATAATCGATGTTTCAGGGCCTATGCAGTCTAGGTATTTAGGAGGTGCATTTTTCTTTCTATTATTTATTGATGATTGCACGATACGGTTTACTTCCCTTTGACTAAAAAGTGATGTTTTCTAGTACTTTAAGGATTTCAGAACCATGGTGGAAAAGCAGGCGTGAAAATCCATCAAAATCCTCCGCCCGCATCATCAAGGGGAGAGTATAAATCGTGGGACTTCAACAAATATTGCAAAGAGATCGGAATAGTACATCACTTTATAGTAACCTCACACCCACAAAGAAACGGAGTCACTAAAGGAAAAATGTTAACTCCGTAGAGTGCACGTGAAGGATGAAAGGTAAAACTTCTCAAATGCATTTTAATGAAGCCATAAATACCGCAGCTTTATTTAAAGAATAGGAAGTCCAACAAGGTGTCTTGATAGTGCTACTCCCTGGGCCTTGTATGTCTCCAAACCTCCAGTTCATAATTTGAAAAGTATTTGGGTGTAAAGGCTTTGTGCATATTCCAAAGGAGAATAGGGAGGGAAATTGGATGCTGTTTCACTAAATGTATTTTCATTGGATAATCGCTCAATTTAAAGCATACAAATTGTTTGATCCTCAAGCACTACAAAGTGTTTTGCAAGTAGAGATGTACTTTCCATGAGCAGAAAGAAGGAAATCATGACGACATTGGCTAGTCATGAGGAATGGCGTAGACTTCGATGAAGGAGTTAAAGAAGAGAAGCAACAACAACAACATCCCACACAAAAGTAACCATCCCCGCAAAGGACAAAGAACAACAATGCAAAGAAGAAGGGACTCAATGATATGGAAACTAAGCAAAGATACCACCTAACAAGGAGATAGATTCACAACGTAGAGGAAGATAATCAAATTGAGAAGATTCAAGATGATTCGCTTCCGAGAGTATAAAGACTATGCCCCACGAGTGCATTTCAAGTGTTGAGAACCCATGAATCCTTGATGGCTAATGAACATGTGATGAATGGCAAAATGCAAATGGAGGAAGAATATGAATCTTATAATGAAAACAATACTTGGGAATTGACCGAATTGCCTAAACATAAGAAGCCCACTGGATGAAAATGGATATACAAAACCAAGTATTAAATCGCATGGTAGTATAGATAAGAGTATTGGGGACCGTTGCAAAGGGTATCTACAAAAAGGTATTGATTATAAATAAACATTTGCACCAAAGAAGCTAAATTGAATACCATCATAATGTTAATCGCTTAGCTACAAAGTATCATTGGAAAATTCATCAATTAGATGTAAAATCTACTTTTCAGAATGGTGAGTTAAAAGAGGAGTTTTACCTTACTCAACATGAAGGATTTGTTGAAAAGAACACTTAGTGTGTGTTAAAGAAAAGCAGTATCAGGCTGGACTGAAATGTGCACCTAGGTCATGGCATGAGAAGATAGACCCTTTCTTTCTTCACCGTGGTTTTATGAGGAGTAAAAGTGATCCAAATCAGTATACCAAATTTGATGGATGTGGGTATATAGTATTGATTTCATTATATGTTGATGATTTAATAATTACGTGTCGCGTGAGAAGTTGATTGACGAAATCAAGGAGCAATTGTCAAGGGTATTTGAAATGAAAGACCCGGTGAGTTACATTGTCGCCTAGGTCTTGGAGAAATGCATGCCAAACATTTGTTTGTCAAAGAAAGTATATCAGAGAAATACATTTGGAGATTTAAGATGACTGCTGTAAGTCTTCTACCGTTCTGATGCAACAGAATGTGAAACTGCCTTGTGATGATGGTTCGGCGAGAAATGGCCATTGGCATTGTGTACAGACAGCATGGTGGGTAGTCCAATTATCTCACCACAATCAATCTGACATTTCATTATGCGGGAGTGTGTTAAGCCTACTCATGGAAAACCCTCATGAAAGCCATTGGAATGCCAGCAAGCGCATCGTGTATCTGGGCAAAAGGTACAATTTGATTATGGTATTGGGTATACTCTATGCATCTAATGTTGAGTTAATGGGTTATTCGTGATTCCGATTATTGAAATATAGATGATCAAGATCAAACATTGATATGCATTCAAAGATTGATCCGGGTTGTTTCCCCATGGAGCAAGAAAGCACCATCAGATCTTTGTCCCCAACAAGAAGAATATAAAGCCTTGTGCAGCAACTTGTAGTTGTTTGGTTAAGAAGACTTCTTCAAGATGTTGGAGAAGAACCAGTAGTATGAACCTACTGCATGATCAGATGTGACAATCAAAGCTAGATCAATATTGCGAAGAATCCAACTTTTCATGCAAGGACAAAGCATGTTGAAGCTCGTATTACCTTTTGTTCGAGAAAAGCTATAAAATAAATGAAATGAATTTTGTATTAGAATAATTAGTGCACATTACCGATATTTTCACTAAGCCCTTTGGAAAGATTAAGTTTTGAACTGCTTAGGGAGATTAGGTGTCAAGTCAATCCATTCTCAGACAATACTAGTGAAAATATCACCATATTTCACCAAGCTCCCTTGAAAGATTGTTTGAAATCATTAGGGAGATGTTAGGTGTCTAAGTCAATCCATTCTCCATGGGAGACTTGGAAGCAATGGAGATGTTATCTAGTTGTTAGCACCAGTAATAAGCGCGGTTTGTAAGCGCCAGTTAGAAGAGTCATTGTCTAGTTGTCTTTTGGTTTGAATGTATTTCCGACTCGGTAGAGTCTTTTCCATATAAGGATGTTACCTATTCGCTTATCAAGATGTGAGTGTAGCCTCACCGTGTTTTTTTTGCCTCGTATATTTTATCTGGAAAATCATAGCATTCTCAAAAGATTTTTCTTTGAGGTTCTTAAGAACGGTCTAGACAGATGTTTCCCCGAGTTTTTTGGGCTGTTCGAAGAGCTCAGTGTCATTGTGAACAAAGAAATGGCCATTAAATCAATTAAATCATAATGAAGTCGCGAAGGAGGTGGCTAGGATGAGAGGCGGTGTAGAGAGTACATGATTTGGTCTGAGGAGTATCATCGTTTGATGTGTTATCTATTAATGCATTGTATCCTCTGATTTCCAATTTTGGTGCAATGATCTCTAGTGATCTCTATGAATGGAGAAATCAATGTTGTGATGTGAGTCATAACACGTGGCACGTGAAATTACTTAATAAATACTATCAAAATGGAGGAGGTTCACAATTTATGGCAACACGTCAATCAAAGGCATGGATGGCAATATGATTGTCTTGTCAAGATCAAGGATAGCGTATGAAACAACCAACAAAAGTTATACGAAAAAAGGTGAAAAAGGTGGATACAAGTGGTGTAGTTCAAAATGTTGGATAGTTGGAGGTGTATAAAAACAAGGTAGTTTGGTTGACAGGTATTCAACAAAAGCTATTCCTATAGTATGCCTTCGACATAAACATGAAATTTGTATATAAGCTAAAATGTGATGTAAGAAAAGTGTCTTTGATATCGATATGGAATTGAAATTAAGTTATATGTTAGGTGGTTTCCATTTACGAGAAATTCATATTTAAATTATTGATTATACAAAGATATTGTGAACCACTTTGCATTTTATTAACAAGTTCAAATCAAGAGGGGGTAGGGTATATATACCTCCGTAGATCCTTTAGCAATCAAATTATTGCATGGAGGGGGTCCCCTTGTACCACAAACAAAGGGTTCACATACACCAATTCCCAGGTATACACCAATTTGGTGTTTGGCTTGGTAGTGGCCTTAAAATTAGATTATTACTAGCATACCCCCTAAGCGAGCGAATGAGAATGCCGAAGTAATTTGAGGAAGTTTTCATATTAATGTTGTTAATAAGAATCATAAAAATAGTGCAGTTAAATTATTTTATTTCAAAATTTGCCATGGAAACATATATCTATAGATCTCACATAAGTTTTATAAATCAATTTAATAGATTGTAATTTAATTAAGTTTTTAATTTGATTTAATATATTATTTATTGGTGAAAAAAAGTAGTGAAGGAGACCTTGGAAATTAAATATAAAAAAGAAGAGAAAAGATAAGATTTATGTACGAAATTAAAAATATGAGATAAAGAAAATACAAGGTTGAACTTGATATAATATGTTTTATAAATATTCTATATATTAAATTTACTATCAATTATGTTAAATTTTATGTTTGTTGTATTTGGTATATGCAAGAGGGTTTGTTAATATAAGATATTGTTATAGGATATTTATTGACTTGGTTGTCAATTGGTATTGTTTGAGTGGTTGTGGGATGGAGTATTACCCTCCTCACCTAAATTCTATTAGATTTTACATTAGATATGCTATATATAATTGTATTTGATTTTATAAAATTAATTATGGTATTATTATAGGAAATCTATTGACTTAGTTATTCTATATAATTTGTTAAAATGTATTTTATAATTAATTTTTTCATTAAAGTTAATTCTCATGAATAAGTTGGCTTTCCTTCTTTCCCAATTTTTTAGTTCATCTCACATGTTGAATGAAGGTTGTTAAATTTTTAACTTTAGTAGAAAATTTCAATAAAGATTTTGATGGTATTGAGTTTGATTTTTAATCACTTTGATATTAATATTTGCATTTCCCACCTTATCACATAAAGTGGAAATATTCATTAAAATTATGAGTATAAATTCATATTTGTGGGATGTTTTGTGAGGGTGTGTGTGTGTGTAAAATAATAGTGAAAGACGTGTATCTTGTGGCATTTTAGAATAGCTTTTTACAAATATAAAATCTTCTTCACTTGTGTGTTATCCCTTATTGGCTGTGACGTTTGGTCTACCATAGTATATAAGTCCCAACATATGATGATCCTTATGGCAATGAGGGAAACCACAAGAGAAGGGTGCCTCCCACTAACATAATGGTTAATTGGTTAAGAGGTGAGTATGTTTCTTGTACAACCTTCCCCACCTCCTTTGTGGGATGTGTTATGTGGGTAATATGCTTATCTTGTGGCATCTTCAAATAGCTTATGTGACTACAAAATATCCTCTCCACTTGTGTGTTATTCCTTATTGGTCGTTAGGGTTGGTTTGCAACAACATATAAGTCCCAACGCACCATGATCCTTGTACTAAATAATACGACAATAACGAAGTAGTGTCTACAACTACCATAATGATATATTGGTTGTGAGGTTAGTTGGATTATTGTTCGGCCTCCCCCCTCCCCACCTCCTTTGTGAAACATATTATGTGAGTGTGTATGTGAAATAACAATCAAATTCATTTCTTTTGTAATAGTTTGAAATAGTTTTTTCATAAAATCTTCTCTCGTCTTTTTTTTTTTAAATATGAAATCTTCAAGTAATAATTGAGGTACCAATTTTCATTAGTTATTTATTATACCAATCACAATATGGAGGGGAAAAAAATAAACTCTTGTATAAAAATTTGGAAGTCTTTGTTACACCATAAAAAAAGAAATTGTAGAAAACTAATCAACATTTTGGCTGGGAAGTATTTGGAGAAAGGATCAAATTTGAAGAGTGAGGTTATATTTCAATTTGAAGGGCTATTTCATATATGAATGTGTGAATCTGTTTATTCTTGTTAAAACTATAAGATATGAATGAATGTGTCAAACTTTTTAATCTTTCTAAAAAAATCCAAAAATAAAAAGAATCATTCATTTTAAAATTCTAACATAAATTTATGTGTCAAACTACTTTTGATTAATTTTAAAACCTCTCCTATATTAAAATGAAGAATATTACCTAATTAGTGAGCCCACTCTTATCGGTATAATTTGCATTTATTTATGTTTTGCCTTTTTTCATATTTTTGTGTAACATATATAACAGAGTAAATCTATCAATGCACATAGGTCTTTGGCAAAAACTCATCTTATATTGAATGGTTGATCGCCAAGCTTTTTGGGCACACTATAAGTCGCTAAGTAAGTCTGGCGCTTTATTTAATGGCATTTATACGATGCTTGCAATTCCCAAAGTATGTTTTGCAGGAAAATTGGAACTTATGAAGTTTTGATAATGTTCACTCCAGTGGTAGGTTGCAAATCCTAATATTTGTGTCATTCTAAATTTTAACTCTTTGATGATATTGAATTGTGTGACAGAAATTTACAAAAGTGTAGAAGTTGTAAATGATTTTTCTTTTTGCATGAAGGTGCATTACACACTACCTACATCTATTGACTCTTTTTCTGTGTGTAGCATTTCCATGAAGTCTATTCATTTTTATCAAAACCTAAAAAATAAAAATAAAGCATTTATGTCAATTTTTCTATCAAGTTTCCCGTGATAACTAATCGGTCGAATTTGCAATCTATCATTTTTGTGAAACCTTGAAAAAAGAAAAAAAAAAAAGAAAGAACCAAGCCTTTAATAATTTGTTTCATGGCCAAATTTCTATCACTATCATTAGGTTGACTTCTTTCACAAGTCATTATGACACCATTGTTCTCTCCATAGCTTAGGTTTCCTTTAACTATCTTCAAGACCTCAATGTTCATCCTTAACAGCAAGAAAATGTGACAGTTCCAATAAAGAAGATGTATTCTGAAATAGAGTACAAAAAATGTGACAATTCCAATGAGACAATACATTTGCAACAATTTTACAGAAATGAGGCCATACAAAGCTTTAAGGGCCTAAGTATATTTCTTGTTTATCATGTAGACCCCTCATAAGTAAAAAAGTTGGAATATTTCTTCTTTATCATCTAAGCCCATCATAAGGAATTGCTCGTCATATAGGCTCATTAAAAGGTTGATGTTGATTTTGTCATTTGAATCCATGAGTATGTTGTTGGTCATCTAGGTATTTTAAATCAAAAGCACATGATGAAACATAGGATGATATAAATGAAGTATAAAAAATGACAATGCATTTAGGGAAAAAAACTATTTTTTGTTTAAATGCATGAGAATTTGTCAGAAAAAAATAACATGTATGGATCATGGTAATTTCAAGATATCTATATCAATTTAATCTCCTAAAAAAATTATATTAATTTATAATATTAAATAAATACACGTGATCATAATTAAAAAAGAACAATTACCTTATAAATTAGATAAGATTTTTTTATATTAAATTTATAATATTAATAAAATATATGTGATCATATCAATTAGATAAGATTTTAAATTAGTGTTACTAACTTGGTATTATTCAAACATGCAATTCTTCATTTTTAATGTTGAATTTATGATATTTATAAAAACACATTGTAATCTCATTAATATTAAATTTATGGTATTAATAAAAACATCTCACCAATAATTAATGTGAATTTTCAGTACACAATTTGGCATCATTCAAACATGCATTCTAATACTATGAATTGATTAGGGTAATTAATTAATAATGTCAAATCATTGTAACCCTAGTTTTTGCATCATTCATACACATACTTCCATGTTATATTAAGCATTGTTGCTTAGTGAAAATTTCAACGTAGGCTAAACAACAGAAGATTCTTTCATTCCAGGAAGGTAGAATCTATAACAAGCCCCAACAACATTTCTTTTTTTGTAAAATTGAGTCAAAGTTCGTGCCTACACAAATTTCAAATGAGTTGTGTGATTCTTCTTTAATCAAAACTTGCACCTATACTTGTTTCAAATCAATTGTTGTGTTACAATAAATCCAAACGCATGCCTACACTAATTTCAAATCAGTCATGCAATTCTTATTTCATCAAAACCCGGGCCTACACTTATTTCAAATTGGTTGTCTTTAATCAAAACTCAAGCCTACACTTATTTCAAATCAGTTTTCTCAATAATTTTTTCCTATAGAAATTAAACCCACAGATTTAAAGTTCTGACAATTGAGTCAACAAATGGCCAAATTTTTCCCATATAATAGTAATCCAAAGCTATAACTTCAAGTATGGGCAACCTAGTGTTGCATACATATTAGTTTTTAAGACTTGATTAAGCAAGTACATCCATTGTTTAACCAACCTTCAATATCTTCTATGAATTTATTTTATTGAGTGGGTGGTGATCTTTTTTACAACTTATAGTATTTAGTTTTTACCAACAGTTAAATCGGTTTGCTTAATGCAACGTGTCAAACCATTGAGACACTCGGGGTCTGCAAATCTCTCAGCTCCAAACAAGCAGTCTGTTGTTTTGGGCCAAAAACATACTAACTAATAAATTAATCTGTGAAGCATTCCCAATAACAATAGTTTGGAAACCTGACAAGAAACTGAAAATAAATATATGGTATCTTGGTGACAAAATATGCATTGATATCCTTTCAAGAATGTAGCTACAACTGATGTAAAGTTTAAGAAAAAACAATAACATCTAAGATAACTAATCACAAATTCATTTACTTGATCCTGAAAACAACTTCTTGTCAGGCTCAAGATTAAATACATTTACACCTACACATTACACTAATCAAACATCCAAGCATGTACCCCTTTCTATCTTGATGCATTGATACCATATCTCATTGATGTGCAACCCAAATATGGATCCCATGAGAAGTAACACCAAGTAAGAACTCATTTCCAGGCATGTTTAACATCCTTGGATTACAGGAAAAATACAGTTCACTTAATCCTATTTGATATACAATTCCTTCACCATATCCCATTTTTTGGACAACACTACACATAAACACCTCAATAGGTTGTACATTGGAATCTGACAAATTCACCTTCCCATTGCCAGTGGTGTAATTTGCAAGGCCTAAGTAATAACAAAGCTCTTTCTCTGATGTTGCATATGGTATGTATATTTTATTTCCTACAATCAAAAAAGGTAGATTGGTCAATGAATCATCTATAAGTAGTGCATCTAGCTCCTTCCTTGATTCTGGAAAGTGTTGTGTATCAGCAGCATCCACCTGCATTGATGAAAGAAACTTGTATCAGAAAACATATGCATGTTTTAACTACTTTTGAGCAAGTATTCAGCCTCGATAACCTCCGATCAAATTGACATTCTACCAAAACATTCATAACATTTTACCGAGAAAGTCACATAAAATCTATGAACCAACCCCATCATTGATGATTATTGACAGAACTTTTGTCATAAAGTAGTCAGCAATAGAACTGACTTTAAGTCAATCTGTATTCTAGTCAAAATAGGCAACTCTACAAACATCACTACAAATCTATTCCTTTAATAAACTAATTTTATGTCATTTGGATAATAAAGATACAATGTTGTCTCTAAGAAAGCAGCCAAGGGAGCACGTACTACACCCAATAATTTCTACACAATATTTTTCCTACAGTGCATATGCATCAGATCATCAACATATCAAAGAATGGACAAAACAATTCCACTACAACATATCATTAAACTTTTGCCCCGACAACTCAAAATAGCACAAAGATATTTATGATAGTACATTATGAGATAGCCTTTTACTTTCAACATGCCAAGAAAATGAAACAAGTTTGGTATAAAATTATAAACTAAAACAAGCATTGTTGTTCAGTGCTTTTGGTGAAATGAAAATATATTAACTCTGTCAGAATCACTTAATTCATTAGTGATGCCACAAATAACATTGTTTTGTTGGTTCGATTACATGGTTTGTTGAAGACCATCACTTTGGATTGGGATAAAAAGTTTCTTGGGCATTTTTGGAGGAGCCTATGAAAT
>SNQJ01S0179876.1:0-38416 GCA_010110895.2 Picea sitchensis | reverse complement strand
GCCATGAGGGCCTCTATATATGTATTTTGGTATTTATATAGGCCGACGAGCCCAATTTGTATATGGTGTTGTGACACCATTTTTGTATCTATAGGGGTGAGGTGGTTCACCGATCTACCAATGTTGTATATGTATGATTTTTTGTAAATATTGATGGCACATTGACTGATATATATATATACATATATATATATATATATGTATAGATGGATATACATTATGGGATCTTTGTGATGTTCACATGTGTTGATGTTTGTTAGTGCTTTGTGATGATGTCTAATCTATATGCTGTGACAAACTGTTGATGATTTATGTATGTGTACTGGTATCTTAATGTGATAAATACCCATCTAACACTAGGTTAGCCATATTATCAGCTATTTGATTGTATTGTCTTGGAATGTTGTAAAATGTGATGGAATCAAAATGTCGAGATAAAAGTCTAACTTGCAGGTATTTGTGGAAGAGGCAAGGATCACAGACACGGTTACTTATATGGCGATGACTGGCCTTGCCGAGGAGGCCAATGATGGCTGTGTATTCTGCTTGGTTATTGGTTGCTGAGCCCAAACATACGCTGATGGAGTGAAGCAGTTCATGTGAGGGGGAATAGAGGGCCCAAGCGGCTGAAGCGAGATTCTGTGTCCACTGGCTAGCTCCGTCGGCGTAACCAATGTGGTAGGACAATGGAGGAGGCATATGTCAATAAAAAAAATGGTAGATTAGACATAAGGCATGGAAAAAAAATATATTAAAAACTCTACAAAAAACGTACAAAAGAAAAAGCCCAGTATAGAATGGCTAGGCTTAGGCGTAAAATTTATTTAAGTACAACACGTTGATGGGTTCTTTGAGAGGGTGACCTTCGGGAGAGGCCATAATGTATGCACCTTTAGTGAGACAATGTTGGATGATGTAAGGTCCATGCCATAGTGACTCGAATTTTCCATGACCGAGGGTATTGTGAGTGATATCGTAAGCAAGGACAAGATCGCCTTCGTGGAATGAATGAAGGTTGACATGGCGGTCAAAGATGGCCTTCGACCATTTTTTGGATGCCTCATTGTTTTGCAATGAAGACCAAAGGTATTCATCCAGTGACTCTAAGTTCAACAATCACTGCTCCATTGGCGCAGTGTCGAGTAATAGCTCAATAACGATGCGTAATGTTGGAATTTCACACTCGATGGGAAGAGTGGCTTCGACCCCATGGACAATATGGAAAGGTGTAAAGCCAGTAGAAGTTTTAACTTCTGTGTGATAAGCCCATAGTGCAGAGAACAACATATGATGCCAATTAGTTTTATGTTTGTTAACTGTGCACTGTAACATGGTTTTGAGAACCTTGTTGACCGCTTCTACTTGTCCATTGGACCGAGGGTAGTATGGGGAAGAAAATTTATGAGAGAAGCCTAGTTTGGAGGATAGTTTGACGAAAATATCATTCTCTAAATGTTTCCTGTGATCAGAGACTAGTTGGAGTGGTACTCCAAAGCAGGAGATGACGTGGTTAAAGAAAAAACACGTTGCAGTGTCAGCGGTGTTGTTGAAGGTAGGCATGGCTTCAGCCCACTTAGTGAAGTAATCAACTGCAATGATAATGTATTTGTGTCCATTGCTAGATGGAGGGTTGCAAGTCATGAAGTCTATGCCCCATTTGCAAAAGGGGCCAGCAGTAATGACTGAGTGTATAAGAGTGGGTGTTGCTCGTGCTTTGTTGGCATACAACTGACATTTTTCACATCTCTTCACAGCGTGGATGCAATCGTGAAACAACATAGGCCAAAAGTAGTGAACACGAATGATTTTCTGAGTGGTGGACATCCCTGAGAGGTGGGCCCCATAGGCACCGCTGTGGTAGTCATTCAAGACTCTCTCGGCTTCGTCGATGGTTAAACAATGACGGAGGATGGTGTCAACCCCACGTCGATACAAAATGTCACCAATGAGGAGGTAGCAAGGGGCTTGATGGAGAATGCACCGATGATCCTCTCAAGAAAGATGAGACCCAAAATTTTGTGTTTGAAGGTATACGAGAAGGTCTCGATACCAGGGGTCATTTGAGGGGATATAAAATAGGTGTTCGTCAGGAAAATTCGTGTTGATGGGGGAACTTGTGGCATCTGAGGGAAATGCCATTATGAGTTCAGTGAGGATGAGTGCTTTCCTTCTTTTCGGATTTGAAAACTCTAAATTGTACTCTTGAAGGATGATGATTCATCGGGTAAACTTACCATTAATTTCTCGTTGACTAAGAAAGTATTGCATTGGGTTGGAATCTTCCACGACTTTGGTAGTGTGAAGCAAGATGTAATGACACAGTGTTTGGACTATGAGGACAAATACAAGGGTGAGCTTCTCTTCATGATTATACTTCAGGGGTGGTCCTGAAAGGTTTTTACTAATGTAGTAAATCACATGCTCTCGGCTATCATCCCCTAGTTGTATGATAACTCCTGCTATAGAGACGACTGCGACCGATAAGTAGAGGATATAGTCGCAATCGTAGTCAGGTGGACTAATCAAAGGGGCATAGGAGAGTGCCTCTTTCATATCATCGAATGTGTCTTGGGCATGTTCATCCCACTGAAATGGGATATCATGACGCAATAGGTGAAGGAAGTCATGCGCGTGAGTGGCATAGTCAGGGACAAAGCATCATAAAAAGTTGGCTTTGCCTTGTAGGTTCTGCAGTTGGCATAAATTATGAGGTTGTGGAATTTCTGTGATGGCTTGGACCTTGAGGGGGTCCATCGTGATACCGTGTTGGGAAATAATGAACCCAAGGAGACATCCAACGGTGACGCAGAATACACACTTGAGAGGATTCAAGCGGATATTGTATTGCCAACACTGTTGAAAGACAACTCATAAATAATCTAAATGTTGTGTTTGCTTTTTGGAATGAGCAGTGAGGTCATGTTGGCACCCAATTAACATTTTTCCATTGTCTCTTAAGATGCCTACATCAATGTTTTGCAAACATCAATTTTTCGTCGCAATTCTCAAATAAACGACACTTTTATTTTTGTGACATTTGCACATTTACCTTCATTTTTGTTTTCACGACTGTAAGCATGAAAACTTGATCTTTCGTAGTTGCATTAAAATCATTATTTGAACTATCGTTATCCTTCTTGTTGATATGCCCATTGCACTTACATTTCACTTATCATTACACAGTTGGAAAAACCTTTTTGATCTGTACTCATTGTGCATTCTTGGATTGATTGTGTGACTTTGTCTCATTAAGTTGTGATACATTGGTATTGGATTTATATGATTTGATCTAATTGACCAGTGGTTTCATAAAAAATACATAGGTGTTATGGTTAAATCCTTCATTTATATCTTTTGATATGATACCTATGTTCATGTTTTCAAAGCTATTGGCATGTTGATTATATGAAGAAGCATTGGCACATTGGTTAAACTCTTGATATGAGTTGTTACAACACATTGGCGCATTGGTCCAATACATTGGTATTGGTTTCGATTTGTATGTTGGTTGTTTAAAACTATGGTGTGAACATTGCTTGCGCAAATTATTAATACACTTATCATTGGTTTCATTGGTCGGGAAAATTACATAATTGTTAAACTATGCAATTGTGGGTTGAACAGCTATAAGTGCCGACGGTTGTACCATTGGGAATAACTATTATGCATGGCCAGTGAATAAGCTCCACCACCTTTGAACGATGTCATTAATGCCTATCCCTTACCTCTGTTAGTTTGGGTAACCCTTCGTGCACTCTGCTCCTGTGTATGCTATGATCCAAACCCTGGCTCACTCATCGTGTGCTCGGCTCCATGGCACCGGTGGTGCGAATTGAGCCAAACAGTAGCCAAGCCTTGCTACTGTTTGACAACGCATGCAAAGACTTAGAGGATAGCGGTTGGCTCACCTTCATGCAACGATTCGAGGGTTTTAATTTATTTGTTGCACAACAGTTCGCCCTGACTTTTGATGGCTGTAGAGCCAAGGTGGGTGACATTCACTTGGAAATCAATGAGGAATTTATTAGTTCTGCTACAGGGTTACCATCCTCAGGCCAGCGTTGGTTTAAAAACTTTAAGGTCGAGGAGGTGCCATGGCCACTACTGTTCGTCTCGCAAAAAGTCACATCTTGTGACAGAGGTATGCCCATATCCATGCCTAAACCACGATGGCATGACCTTTTGATAGTAGTTAAACAATTCGTGACCTGTGAGGGTCGATATGGACTCATTTTTCTTTACCACCTGCGTTTGTTAATGAATTTTATGGGATACCCATTGAATATGCCTTTCTATTTCCAGCGTAGCCTGTACAAAATGTCAAAAAGGTTTAAAAGGGAGAAGGCCGATAGTAGCCTGTTCCACCATGGACTAATTAAACTTATCATTGTTCATCACTTAAGTCTCCACGGTGATAGCTGGCGAGCTTTTATCGCTCGAAATGGTTTTGATGATATAGACGCTGTCCAAATTGACAAGCCTATGGTAAATGAAACTAAGGTCGGGCCACCTGTGCCCTTCCATGTCCTACTTCCCTCTCCTAAACCTTCGGCCGATCCTGATGTTGACTTACCCGACGCTATAATTGAGAAGGTTGAGGCTATAAAAAAGCCTCTGAACAAAAATTTTACAGGTAACCCTACTATTGATGGCAAAGGAAAAAAGAATGCTCGGATTATCACAAGAATGGCTAGAAATAATCCTAAACCTAATGTTGAGCAAAAGCCCATAGTCCTTAGTGAGGGTTCGGACTCTGACGCAGAATGATTTCTAACTAGTGAGTACCCTTACTCACTGGGTCTGTGCCCCGAGCCACCTTATGACTTCGTTTTGAATCTTCCCCCTTGCCTAAGGAACAATCCTAGTTACCCAGGGATCGGACTACCTAACGAAACCCTCGAAAATGTAACCAAACCCTCACCTGCAGTTTCAAAGCCTGGACAGTCATCATGTGACCAATGTGATATGTTGTTGGAACAATACTATATAGACGTTCCTGTGCTTCAATCGAAAATTAAATCACTGGAAAACCAAGTTGCAATGTTGACTAGCCAAAGGGACAAACTTCAAGCAACTGATAGGAAGCAAAGGACTACTGGTTCCATCGTTTTTCGAAATGTTGAATCAGCCACAGCTGTTGTCAACTCCAAAATGTCATGATCAAGCCGTCTGCTCGTCATACAGGTATGAATTTTGATATCATTTTCATTTTGTGAATTCCTAGGATTAAAATAATGATTAGAATTTGGTTTTCAAATGGCTCTGTCATGATGTTGTTCATCCTGTACATTGTTTTTACTTTGCTAAAAATGAGTGCAATTTCGATTTGGATACACGATTTGCTCATACCTAGTTTAGCCACTGATAGATTTTCATCAGATTTGATTCGTTTGTCTGTTAAGTTAATGAAATCAATGGTTTCATTTCGATTGGGTTTGTTTGTATCTAATCTGAACAAGAAGTTATCATGCTAAAATTAGATTACAATCATGTTTCGATTTGATTTCGTTATGGTTAGATTATATCGGCTCTAATTTAGTTTATATGCTGTGTTTTTGGAACGACTTCGTGAGTTTGAATTGATGTCATGTAATCTTATAAAACCAGAATATAACTCTGTTTGACTCTGATTTGGAAAGAACGACTCTGTTTTTCATGCCAACGATATTCTCATTTAAGCCTGTGCGAATACGCCCGAATCATGGAACGGTTTTGATTCACGACAATTATGTTAAACCCCAGCTGTTTGATTCGCTTGATTGGATTGCTGTGTATCTTTAGTTAGTATGATCGATTTTATGAGTTGTAGTCATATAAAAAATAGACTTGATTGCAGCTCTGTTAATTTTAATTTTCAAACGAGTTTGTTAACTCAAATCGACTTATGTCATTTCTGTCAAATTCATATGAGGAAATTCGGGCAATAATCGTTTCAAAATGAATTCAAGAAATGATTTCGTGAATGATTTTGTCTACCCCAATTTGTAATAACAAATGATCGGACAACTCTTACGAACTCTGTTACCAACTGATTGATCTCATTATGATTTCGTTTATGAACAACACACGCCAGTTTTGATTTAATTTGCTCATGGCATGGATCGTTTGTTATGACAATATAGTTATGTCGATTGGAAAATGAGCTTGTTTGGATTCAATTGTCTCCTGTTTATGAGGCATCCTAACAATTGCCTGTGATTTGTTTTAATTGTATCGATTTTACTTTGTTATGAAACGATTTCATTACTGTTTGATTATGATTCTGTTCACCCAACTTTGTGGCAACAAACGAAATAGAGTATACGCATCTCTGTAGTCATTTGATTTTAGTTTTGTTTAAATCTCGAATTAGTATAACAATCTCGATTTGAATGATTTGTTTGTCTTTCAATTAGCTATTAGGTACTTGTAATTAGTTGAATTTATTTCTTTAAAAGATTTGAATTGATTTTTATGCTGATTCTGTGTCTTATTTAGACCAGCTACAGAATCGCAAGATTCTGTAGCTAGTCTATAGAATTAGATTTTTATCATTTTATTAATGAAATATCCTTCTAGCTTGTCCATTTTTAACCCTTTTCAGGTACATCCGAATTGCATTGGGCATGCTGGACAGTCTAGGAGATATTTGTGTGTTTTAGTTTTATTTTAGGTTCCTAGTTTAGTCAGAGTTGGGATATCTTCCCAGATTTTATGTAAACAGTTTGATAACTTCCACAAGGATGTTTTACCCTGTGGAAGGTATTTAAATACTTATTATTTTGTGTAATAAAGATCATCCTCACTTGTTGGAGAACTGGGTTATGGATTTCTAATACAAACTGAGACAGGAGTTGATGTTTTGCTACAGCTTTCGCTTTCATAATATCAATCTTTTGTTTCAAGTTTATGCATGTCATTTGCAGTTGATTATAGACTACTTTAGCTATCATAGTCTATTGCAGAATGATATGATTTAATTAAAGTGTTATCCATAATCTGATCTCTTTCATCATTTAAAAAGAACAACAATTACTTTGTTTCATTTAATGAATGATAGATTTCTCTTCTTCGTTAATTGAATCATTATGTATAGATCTTTGCATACAGGTTTATCTAACTGTGAAGATTTATAAATTATAAAATTGTTGTAATTTTTATGTCTTGTTTGTCCTATAATTATGTTGGAAGAGCATTGCAGCTATCATTTACTAGAAGCACCTGGATAATTCGGTGTGGGTTTACTCCCTCTGATCAACTAAGACAATCATCATACACAGGACAAACCTGGAGCGTTTCTACAGGTCAGTTTGTTATTTAATTTGTTAGAATGATATTAGTAGTTTAGTTAGATATATGTTTAGTTAGATGTGTAGTTAGAATTAGCATATTAGGTGTTTAGTTTAGTTAATTGTTGTTTCATTTCTTGTTCATAAAATTATAAAATCGACAAAAAATATCTCTCTCTGTCTTAGGGCAGAATATAAACGAGTTTTTCAGGTTTTATTCAAATCTGTAAATTGTTAAAATTGTATATTTTGTGAATAAGTTTTATTTCAGTTAGTAGTTAGATATTTAAATCAGTTAGAGTTAGTATATTATTATATAGTAAATTGTATATATGTATAGAATAGTTAGATTAGTTTATTAGTTTGTTTTATTTCTTTTTAGTTAGACTAGTTAGTTTAGAGTAGTTTTCTTTTGTTTTCTTAGGACCTTAGATCAGCTAATGGAGCCGCTAAACCCATTAGGGTGGTTCATCCCAAACGACTTGGGTTATTAGACAACCCCGGATCGGTTCCACTCTTCCAGTTGACGGACGATCGATTTCGGTCGTCAAGAAATGGCGCTAGAAGGAGGGCCTGAATTTAATTAATGGCACGAGGCAGTCACAAGACTCCTCCACCACCTAATCATTCACCTATTATGAATAAAAGCCATTAAAATGATAATATTCCCCCTCAAACAACAACTACTTCAACCGATGATCCATAGATCACAGTTGAGCCAACAACCCCTAATCCTACAGGTGGTGACATACAAGAGATTGTCCGTCAATCTCTTATAAAAACACATAGTGCCTTAGCTCGTCTGAGGCAACCAAACCGTCCGTGGGGTCAACCGTTGGACTTCTCTGATATCAGAGAACAACTAGGAGACACTAACCTCACTTTGAATCCCACAGATCCAATCTTAAATCCTGCTGCAGGAGGATCTGAGATACCTCCTTCACCACCTCCATCATCTCCTTCCTCTTCTGGAGGAGATTCCTCTAACGAAGGCAGTTCCCTTTCTCAGCCTCCCACACCCACTACACCAATGGAAAATCAGAACAACCCCGCTAGACCTTGGCTTGACCAGGATGCCGTAGCAGTACCTGGATCTCAACATCCTTTACCTAAACACCCGGAGAAATGGCTTCCCAAGTTTGACCCTGACTCAAAACAGATTGCTGAAGATCACATTAAAAAATTTATGTTAGTCATAAGACTTCGCAATGTCCAACATGAAGATGTTGTCTGTAGGTTGTTCCCATATACTTTTGAGGGCAATGCATCCACATGGTACTTTTCCCAACAACCCCATACCATCGTGTCTTGGGAAAAGTTTGAGTCATGCTTTTTGGAAAAGTTCAGAGACGGTAAACCTCCGGAAGTCCTAGTCATTGACCTTTCTAGCTTAAGAATGAACCCAAAATAAAAAGTTAAAGACTTTAATCAAAGATTCTTAACACTTAAAAACCGAATCCCTGTGGATTCCATGCCTGCCGAGAGTCTTATAATAGCTTACTACACTAAAGCTTTGCATCAAAGTATAGCTATTTGGGTTAAACGATCTAAGAAATCCATGTTGTTAGAAGCCTTCGAGGAGGCCAACCAGATTGAAAAAGACATACTTAGTCTTAAAGACTCTTCTAGCAAAGAAACAGAGACTAGTTCTTCTTCCAAAAAGAAGATCGAAATCCTCCCCAGACCCACTTCAAGTAAAACACAACCTGAAAGCTCGGATTTAGAAAACCTAAGTAAAGTTGTTCAAAAATTGTCAAATCAAGTTATAGATTTGAAAAGGATGACCGAAGAAGCTTCCTCGAGCAAAGGACCTTACAAAACCCTGTTCCAGAAGCCTTTTCCTACCAACCGACCCAATCCAACCACCGAAGGCCTTAATCTCGAAAGTCTGCAATGCCCTCTTCAAACAATTCTAGAAGCCCAAGATAACTTGATGCCTCCTGAGACCCCTGAGGAGGTAGTTGAACAAGAGATAGTTCAAGAAGAAGGGCCTTCCCCGAACATTTTTGGACACTTCTCGGATAGCATCTTTCAAGCTAACTTCGAGACAGTTCATCCTTATAATACCAGGAGTAAGACAAAAAACAAACCTTCTACCAAAAACACTACAACTTCACCTCCAAAGCAATCTAAACCAGCTGAGACTAAACAGAGTAATGTGAACCCCAACTTAGATTATGATGTAGTTGAAGATCTTAAAAATTTGAGAGCTAACATTTCTGTTTATGAGTTATTGAAATTTCCATTTTTGCTACAAAAAATGTTACAAAATATTTCAGAGAATGGAAAAAATGGTAATTCAAGTAGTAACATGGTTGTGCAAAACAAAGTTCTTTAGAAGAATTCCACTAAAAACCATCCTGATCCTCAAGATAAAGGAAGCCTTCCTGTAACTAATGTTAATAATGTAAATAATGTAGATAAAGTAGCTTTAGAAATTGCGAGTAAAAATCCACAAGCTACTACTCTTAGTACTCGCAAAAATGTTCCTCCTTTCTTGTTAACTTTCAAAATCTTCAATAGAAACGTGAATAATTGTATGGTAGACTCAAGGGCGTCATCCAATGTGATGCCATGGTCTATCTGCCAGAAGATTAACGCTAAAGTTGAACCATCTACTTTAAAAATCATACAACTTGATCGCACCAATGTTAAAGTTATAGGCGAACTAAAAAATGTACTTATAAGATTATCGTCTAACCCCAAGGTTCATCAGGTTATTGATATAATCGTTGTGGATATTCCAGAAGTGTATGGTCTCTTTTTAAGTAGGGACTTGTCCGAGCAGCTACATGGTTACTTCGTGACAGACTGGTCTCACCTATGGCTTCCAGAGAACGACAACCTAATAAGATCAAGGTAAATTGTGAACGTTACCTTAAGTTCACGGTCATAGATTTTAATGATCCCAATGAACCATTTACACCTTCTGCTGATTCACCCGAAGTACAAGGGATGGACACCTTCTTCGGCAATTTCATGGCTGAGGCTTCACCTATCACCAATCCAGAACAACAGTCCGAGATTGTAGCATATATGCAGCCAACAGCTTCTATGCAATGGTCTCATGTGCTCGATGGAAATCAAATTTGGTCTCTTTATTTTGACGGGTCCAAGTCTAAAGAAGGAGCTAGAGTAGGCTGCGTCATTATCGATCCTACAGGTAACAAGACATTGATGGCATGTAGATTGGAATTTGAATATACTAATAATACTGCAGAATATGAGGCTTTATTGCAAGGTCTCAGAAAATATTTGGATATGAACATTCAAAACTTGGCTATTTTTGGCGACTCTGAAATAGTGGTTAGACAGGTAAGAAATTCTATCCACTGTCTTTCTCTGCATCTCAAAAGCTACTAGTCTGAGGTATGGAATTTAATGAATAAATTTTCTGCTTTTAATATAAATTCCATTCCTAGATTAAATAATGCTGAAGCAGATTTATTAGCTAATGTAGCTTCTAAGCTTCTTCCTGCAGAAGGCTTGTCCCCAGATGAATTCTCTGTCGAGCTGTTGTTCAGGCCGTCCGTTCCTGATAATATCACGAACTGGAGAGTCTTTGACGACGATCAACAGATCATCAGCTTCCTACACATGGAAGAAACCTTTGAAGGCGTGGTTATAGACGAACACACACAGGATGACAACTTGCGTGATTTCACGGTAATACCCGATCCGAAAACTCCTGAAGCTTTATCGGACAAGGTAAATTCGATACCCAAATCTGTAGTTAGATTAGAGAAGTTTTATGATTTTCAGGATAAATTTAAAAAGACGGTCAACTGTAAAACCAATAGTTCCTCATTATCTTATGAAAAAGTAAACTTAGGAACTAATGAAAATCCTCAGTGCATTAATCTAGGGTTAGGGTGTTCTCAACAAGAAAAAGCTGCATTTGTTAAATTATTTAAAGAATTTAAAGATGTCTTTGCATGGACGTATGATGACCTTAAAATTTTTGACCCTAATATCATACAACATGTCATTCCTATGAAGCCCCAAACCTTACCCTTTCAACAAAAACTAAGAAAAATGCACCCTAAACTCGAACCGACCATTCAAAAAGAATTGAATAAACTCCTAAATGCTAAGATAATTTTTCCTGTTAGGCACACTCAATGGGTTTCTAACCTCGTCCCAGTCCAAAATAAAAGTGGGGAAATTCGACTTTGCGTCGATTTCCAAAAGCTTAATAGAGCGTCTAATAAAGACAACTATCCTGTCCCACCCATGGAATAGATCCTTCAAAAAGTATCTGATTCTGAGAGGCTATCCCTGTTAGATGGTTTCTCAGGATACAACCAAGTCCTGATGTCTCCACCAGACCAACTCAAAACTACCTTCCATACTCCGTGGGGCACTTATGCTTATCGTAAAATGCCCTTTGGATTGATTAATGTTGGCACCACTTTCTAGAGAGCGATGGAAATTGCTTTTCGAGGCTTAATCAATCAATCCATTGTAGTTTACTTGGATGATGTGACTATATTTTCTAAAAACAAAAACGATCATCTAGCTCACTTGCGAGTCGTTCTACAACGATGTCGCAAATACGACATCTCCCTGAATCCCCAAAAGTCCATCTTTGCAGTAGAACAAGGTAAACTCTTACGATTCATTGTGTCTAGTGAAGGAATGATTATTGATCCCGATAGGACTCAAGTCATCGCAAAACTTCCCCCTCCTACATCCAAAAAATCCATGCAGTATTTCTTAGGCCAGATTAACTTCGTCAGGATATTTGTCTCCAGTTTCTCCGAAATGGTCACGCCTTTACAGAACCTAATTAAGAAAGACACCCAATATCACTGGAGACCCCTAGAAAATAAAGCTTTTAATGCAATAAATAAGGCCATAATAGACACTCCGTCTCTCATGAGCCCAGATTTTTCTCAAGACTTTACACTCTATACTTTTGCCTCTGACCGTTCCTCTGTCGTCGTCCTAACCCAAAAGAATGTCGAAGACAATGAAGTACCCATTGCCTTTATGAGCTCTGCCTTCAAAGGCACTGAACTTAACTACCCAGCGGTAGATCGGCAAGCCTATGCTGTTTTCAAAGCAGTTAAGCACTTCTGGTGCTATCTTTTAAAATTAAGGACGAAAGTCATTGTCCCCTACCCAGCCGTGAGGAACCTGTTAGTGTAGAAGGAACTAGGTGAAAAGAGGGCCAATTGGGTCACCTTCTTGCAGGAGTATGACTTAGAAATTACCCCAGCTCAGATAGTGATAGGCCAAGGGTTATGCAAGTTGGTTGCTGATTCAACAGCAGGACAACAAGAAGAAAGCGATACGCCAAACCTAGGACAACACGATCAAAATTTAATCTATTGCGCACAAAACTCTGTCAGTCCTTGGTATGACGATATAATATTCTGTCTTGAACATGGGTCAGCCCCCTGTCACCTGAACTCCACTAAAAGAAGAGCGTTGAGATCAAAATCTACCTCCTTTCATCTGGTTAATGATATCCTGTTTCGTCAAAATTTTGACGGCGTATTGATGCGTTGTCTTGAAAAAGACGAAGCAGAAAAAGTCATGCTAGAGTTGCATGCAGGAGAAGCTGGTGGTCATTTTGGTGGTGATACCACCGCCCATAAGGTTTTAAGAGCCGGTTATTACTAGCCCACACTTTTTAGAGACGCCCATGCCTTCTGTCGTAAATGTATCATCTGTCAGAAAGCATCAGGGCATTTACAAAAACCAACCTTTCCTTTGTAGCCTGTTTCAGTAGATTCTCCTTTTCAGCAGTGGGTCCTTGATATCCTAGGTCCAATCAACCCCTCGTAGTCACAACAACACAAGTTCATTGTTACAGCCACATATTACTTTACCCGATGGCAGGGATGATTTTAAGGATGAAAATTTATTTTAAAATGTAGAAACCTTGGCGAATCTAACTAATCCTTCATATGCCAACTATAAATGTTTGGCGATATTTGTGTAAAAATATTCAAATTTCTAAGGATTTTGTATAGTTTTTATAAAATTTTGGCGATTTTTAAGGTAAAATAATTTTATCCTATAGAATTTGGGCGAATCATTTTTAAAATAGCAAATCTTGTTTTTTGAAAAACCATGGAAAATTAGCCCATGAGCGAAATTTAGCCCCTAAAATCATCCATGCCCAATGGTTTGAAGCTGCCGCGTTAAGAACTGTCAACACCAGTCAGGTAATTGCCTTTCTAAATTTGAATATTATCACTCGTTTCGGTATCCATGACTGTTTAATATTTGATAATGCTTCTTACTTTTCTTCTCTTGAAATGAACGAGTTTTCTTTGGAAAAAAGAATTAAATTGAAGTATTCTGCTAGTTATTACCCCCAAGGCAACGGATTGGAAGAATCAACAAATAAGAACTTGATTAAAATCATCAAGAGAACCGTGGTTGAAAATCACAAAAACTAGCACAATGCACTTTTGAACGCGCTGTGGGCTGATAGGGTAACACCAAAAGCTGTTGTAGGTAACTCCCCCTTTTTTCTCATCTATGGCAGAGAAGCAATTCTGCCACCCCACATTCTTCTTCCCTCGCTTCAGTTGTCACAGAAAGTCCAAGAAGAAGATTGTCCCCCTTTGGAAAGCGAATTAACGCTTTGATGAAGCTAGAAGAGGTAAGAGCCCAAGCTAAATGTAAGTTAGATCAGCATCAACTACTGGTTAAAAGCTAGTTCAATTCTAACTCTGCTTCTGATAGGAATTTCGAAGTAGGAGATCTCGTCCTGAAATGGGACAAACCGCATGAGGGAAAGGGAGAACACATCAAATTTAAAAACTTGTGGCTTGGACCGTTTTTAATTGCTGAAAAGTTGGGTCCCATTTCTTTTCGATTGCAGAATCTTGAAGGGCAGCTTGACACCTATCCGGTGAATGGCCAAGCCCTGGAATGATATTTTTCTTGATAACAACCCTTGTATATTATGTACATATTTTGCTTTTGTTTGCTTTTTTTGTTCTTGATTTTTCTTCCTTTAGATTTGTCAGTTTGTGTTTTTGGAAAATACACATACCTGTACACTAAGCTATGCAGACCAAGACAACAAAAAATTCCTTCGCTGAAATAACTGCTAAGAAAATTTGTATAGACATCAATGGTATATTTCTGAAATTTATATCTATGTTGGAAAAAGTCTGTTGTTTGAAAGAAGTTGATTGATTTCAATCTCTGAGTAAATCTTGTCATGATCATCTATTATCTTTTCACGCTATCCCTATTCCTTAAGGGAATGACTCAAAAGATGTCTCCCTGCCTTAGGAAGTTTTTTTTGTAAATGAAATATCTCCGAATCTTGATAAAGGACAGTTCTAAAGAATTATGATGAGGTCTAAAAAAAATAAAAATATGTTAAAATATCATGATTTTCAGCGTCACCACGCTAAGCTATATATCTTTGAAAAACAAAACAAAATAAATTATAAAAAGAGCTGTGGGAAGTGCTTGTAAACCCACCAGGATGCTGAACAGGTCTATTGGTAGTGGGTAAATGCATGCATGACGCCAAGACAACTTTGCCGAGGTACTAAACAGGCCTACTGGCAGTGAAGCAATGTCGGGTATATGAAAATTTGCAAATAAGAAACCTCTTTAATGTCCTTTATTCTAATCCAGAACTTCTTGGCAGGATACAGATGTCAGAGCGAGTTAAATGGCAACCCTTCCGAGGCTATGGATGCCTGCTGGAAGCAGTGGCTCTGTCAACAGTATTGGAGATTTTATCTTTAATATCGTGACTTGCCGGTCTTAAGACTATTATTTGTTTTCATCTTTTAAAACATTGCTGGAATAGTTGGTTAATGATGTTTATACAATTTTCTGGTTGTTTTTTCGAGTTGGAATTATCTTTGCTGTCCTAATCTGAATTTGTCCCTTTTGGCAGAGATAACTGCTTCTACCAGTGTGTCTCCATTGTTGGTAGCCAATTAACATTTTTCCATTGTCTCTTAAGATGCCTACATCAATGTTTTGCAAACATCAATTTTTCGTCGCAATTATCAAATAAACGACACTTTTATTTTGTGACATTTGCACATTTACCTTCATTTTTGTTTTCACGACTGTAAGTGTGAAAACTTGATCTTTCGTAGTCGCATTAAAATCATTATTTGAATTGTCGTTATCCTTCTTGTTGATATGCCCATTGCGCTTACATTTCACTTATCATTACGCAGTTGGCAAAACCTTTTTGATCTGTACTCATTGGACATTCTTGGATTGATTGTGTGACTTTGTCTCATTAAGTTGTGATACATTGGTATTGGATTTATATGATTTGATCTACTTGACCAGTGGTTTCATAAAAAATACATAGGTGCTATGGTTAAATCCTTCATTTATATCTTTTGATATGATACCTATGTTCATGTTTTCAAAGCTATTGGCATGTTGATTATATGAAGAAGCATTGGCACATTGGTTAAACTCTTGATATGAGTTGTTACAACACATTGGCGCATTGGTCCAATACATTGGTATTGGTTTCGATTTGTATGTTGGTTGTTTAAAACTATGGTGTGACCATTGCTTGTGCAAATGATTAATACACTTATCATTGGTTTCATTGGTCGGGCAAATTACATAATTGTTAAACTATGCAATTGTGGGTTGAACAACTATAAGCGCCGACGATTGTACCATTGGGAATAACTATTATGCATGGCTAGCGAATAAGCTCCACCACCTTTGCACGATGTCATTAATGCCTATCGCTTACCTCTGTTAGTTCGGGTAACCCTTCATGCACTCTGCTCCTGTGTATGCTATGATCCAAACCCTGGCTTGCTCATCGTGTGCTCGGCTCCATGGCACCGGTGGTGCGAATTGAGCCAAACGGTAGCCAAGCCTTGCTACTGTTTGACAATGCACGCAAAGACTTAGAGGATAGTGGTTGGTTCACCTTCATGCAGCGATTCGAGGGTTTTAATTTATTTGTTGCACAGCATTTCGCCCTGACTTTTGATGGATGTAGAGCCAAGGTGGGTGACATTCACTTGGAAATCAATGAGGAATTTATTAGTTCTGCTACAGGGTTACAATCCTTGGGCCAGCGTTGGTTTAAAAACTCTAAGGTCGAGGAGGTGCCATGGCCACTACTGTTCATCTCGCGAAAAGTCACATCTTGTGACAGAGGTATGCCCATATCCATGCTTAAACCACGATGGCATGACCTTTTGATAGTAGTTAAACAATTCGTGACCTGTGAGGGTCCATATGGAATTGTTTTTCTCTACCACCTGCGTTTGTTAATGAATTTTATGGGATACCTGTTGAATATGGCTCTCTATTTCTAGCGTAGCCTATACAAAATGTCAAAAGGGTGTAAAAGGGAGAAGGGCGATAGTAGACTGTTCCACCATGGACTAATTAAACTTATCATTGTTCATCACTTAAGTCTCCACGGTGATAGCTGGCGAGCTTTGATCGCTCGAAATGGTTTTGATGATACAGACCCTGTCTAGATTGACAAGCCTGTGGTAAATGAAACTAAGGTCGGGCCACCCGTGCCCTTCCATGTCCTACTACCCTCTCCTAAACCTTCGACCGATCCTGATGTTGACTTACCCGATGCTATAACTGAGAAGGTGGAGGCTATACAAAATCTTGTGAAAAAAAAGTTTAGAGGTAGCCCTACTATTGATGGAAAAGGAAAAAAGAACACTCGGCTTATCTCAAGAATGGCTAGAAATAAGCCTAAACCTAATGTTGAGTAGAAGCCCATAGTCCTTAGTGAGGATTCAGACTTTGACGTAGAATGCTTTCTAGCTAGTGAGTACCCTTACTCACAGGGTCTGTGCCCCGAGCCACCTTATGACTTCATTTCAAATCTTCTCCCTTGCCTAAGGAACAATCCCAGTTACCCAGGGATCAGACTACCTAACAAAACCCTCGACAATGTAACCAAACCCTCACCTATAGTTTCAAAGCCCGGATAGTCATCATGTGACCAATGTGATATGTGGTTGGAACTATACTAGAAAGACGTTCCTTTGCTTCAATCGAAAATTAAATCGCTGGAAAACCAAGTTGCAATGTTGACCAGCCAAAGGGACAAACTTCAAGCAATTGATAGGAAGCAAAGGACTACTGGTTCCATCGTTTTTTGAAATGTTCAATTGGACACAGCTGTTGTCAACTCCAAAATGTCATGATCAAGCCGTCTGCTCATCATACAGGTATGAATTTTGATATCATTTTCGTTTTGTGAATTCCTAGGATTAATATAATGATTTGAATTTGGTTTTCAAATGGATCTGTCATGATGTTGTTCATCATGTACATTATTTTTACTTTGCTAAAAATGAGTGAAATTTCGATTTGGATACACGATTTGCTCATACCCAGTTTAGCCACTGATAGATTTTCATCGGATTTGATTCGTTTGTCTATTAAGTTAACGAAATCAATGGTTTCATTTCGATTGGGTTTGTTTGTATCTAATCTAAACAGGAAGTTATCATGCTAAATTTAGATTACAATCATGTTTCGATTTGATTTCGTTATGGTTAGATTATATCGGCTCTAATTTAGTTTATATGCTGTGTTTTTGGAATGACTTCATGAGTTTGAATTGATGTCATGTAATCTTCTAAAACCGGAATATAACTCTGTTCGGTTCTGATTTGGAAAGAACGACTCTGTTTTTTATGCCAACGATATTCTCATTTAAGCCTGTGCGAATATGCCTGAATCATGGAACGATTTTGATTCACGACAATTATGTTAAACCCCAGCTGTTTGATTCAGTTGATTGGATTACTGTGTATCTTCAGTTAGTATGATCGATTTTATGAGTTGTATTCATATAAAAAATAGACTTGATTGCGGCTCTGTTAATTTTAATTTTCAAATGAGTTTGTTAACTCAGATCGACTTATGTCGTTTCTGTCAAATTCGTATGAGGAAATTCGGGTAATAATCGTTTCAAAATGAATTCAAGAAATGATTTCGTGAATGATTTTGTCTACCCCAATTTGCAATAACAAATGATTGGAAAACTCTTACGAACTCTGTTACCAACTGATTGATCTCATTATGATTTCGTTTATGAACAACATGCGCCAGTTTTGATTTAATTTGCTCATGGCATGGATCATTTGTTATGACAATACAGTTATGTCGATTGGAAAATGAGCTTGTTTGGATTTGATCGTGTCTCCTGTTTATGAGGCAGCCTAACAATTGCCTGCGATTTGTTTTAATTGTATCGATTTCAGTTTGTTATGAGATGATTTCATTACTTTTTGATTATGATTCTGTTCACCCGACTTTGTGGCAACAAACGAAATAGAGTATACGCATCTCTGTAGTCATTTGATTTTAGTTTTGTTTAAATCTCGAATTAGTATAACAATCTCGATTTGAATGATTTGTTTGTCTTTCAATTAGCTATTAGGTACTTGTAATTAGTTGAATTTATTTCTTTAAAAGATTTGAATTGATTTTTATGCTGATTCTGTGTCTTATTTAGACCAGCTACAGAATCGCAAKATTCTGTAGCTAGTCTATAGAATTAGATTTTTATTATTTTATTAATGAAATATCCTTCTAACTTGTCCATTTTTAACCCTTTTYAGGTACATCCAAATTGCATTGGGCATGCTGGACAGTCTRGGAKATATTTGTGYGTTTTAGTTTTATTTTAGGTTCCTAGTTTAGTCAGACTTGGGATATCTTCCCAGATTTTATGTAAACAGTTTGATAACTTCCACAGGGATGTTTTACCCTATGGAAGGTCTTTAAATACTTATTATTTTGTGTAATAAGGATCATCCTCACTTGTGGGAGAACTGGGTTATGGATTTCTAATACAAACTGAGGCAAGAGTTGATGTTTTGGTACAACTTTCGCTTTCATAATATCAATCTTTTGTTTCGAGTTTATGCATGTCATTTGCAGTTGATTATAGACTACTTTAGCTATCATAGTCTATTGCAGAATGATATGATTTAATTAATGTGTTATCCATAATCTGATCTCTTTCATCATTTAAAAAGAACAACAATTACTTTGTTTCAGTTAATGAATGACAGATTTCTCCTCTTCGTTAATTGAATCATTATGTATAGATCTTTGCATACAGGTTTATCTAACTGTGAAGATTTATAAATTATAAAATTGTTGTAATTTTTATGTCTTGTTTGTCCTGTAATTATATTGGAAGAGCATTGCAACTATCAATTACTAGAAGCGCCTGGATAATTCAATGCGGGTTTACTCCCTCCGATTAGCTAAGACAATCATCATACACAGGACAAACCTGGAGCATTTCTCCAGGTCAGTTTGTTAGAATGATATTAGTAGTTTAGTTAGATATATGTTTAGTTAGATGTGTAGTTAGAATTAGCATTTTAGTTGTTTAGTTTAGTTAGTTTTTGTTTCATTTCTTGTTCATAAAATTATAAAATCGACAAAAAATATCTTTCTCTGTCTTAGGGCAGAATATAAATGAGTTTTTTCAGGTTTTATTCAAATCTGTAAATTGTTAATATTGTATATTTTGTGAATAAGTTTTATTTCAGTTAGTAGTTAGATATTTAAATCAGTTAGAGTTAGTATATTATTAGATAGTAAATTGTATATATGTATAGAATAGTTAGATTAGTTTATTAGTTTGTTTTATTTCTTTTTAGTTAGACTAGTTAGTTTAGAGTAGTTTTCTTTTGTTTTCTTAAGACCTTAGATCGGCTAACAGAGCCGCTAAACCCATCAAGGTGGTTCATCCCAAACGTCTTGGGTTATTAGACAACCCCAGGCCGGTTCCACTCTTCAGTTGACGAACGATCGATTTCACCCGTCAACAGGTCATTCAAGTAAGCAAGGATGATGCGAGTGAGGTCCCTTAAAACATAGGTCATGGCTCATTGGAATGTCGTACCAATGTTCTTGAGTCCAAAAGGCATGAATCGATACGCAAACGTACCCCATGGGGTGGTAAATGCGATTTTATACTGATCAACTAGGTGGATCTGTATTTGATTGTAGCCAGAGAATCCGTCCATGAAGGATAAGGCCTCATGGTCGATGCATTCATTGATAATCTGGTCGATGAAAGGTGTAGGAAAGTTGTCTTTAGGACAAGCGTGATTGAGATCATGAAAGTCGGTGCAGATGCAAATGGTGCCTTGTTTTTTGTTGACTGGGATGGGTTTGGAGACCCATGACATGTAAGTGATAGGGTATATGAATCTTGTCGTGCATAGTTTGTCAATTTCTGCTTTGATGGCCACTACTTTAGATGGGTACAGTGGACATTACTTTTGACGAATAGGGGTGATATCAGGCCATGTGTCAATACGATGTTCGACAATAGAGGGATCAAGGCCAAGAATCTCTGTGTATGACCATGTAAAAATGTCCTGGTATTCTTGGAAGAGAGTTTTGTAGGTTGTAATTTCTTTAGGAGAGCATGCGACACTGACGGTGATTTCCTCCACGACTCCAGATTTGATGGAAATATCGATTTTGACGGTGGGGGAAATATTGGCCATATTTCCTTTTTCAAACGCGTCGGGGGCAGGGATAGGGTTGTTGAACCTGTCTATATGCCTGGGTGGAAGGAAATCCTTGGTTTTGGTTGCACAAATGAGGGTTTGACTAGGAGGACTGAAGGATTCCTGAGAGAGAAAGAGCGCTTAGTGATGGAGTGCATCCCATGGGCAATCTGGTGCAGTTAGTTCTTCAATGATATCTTCATCACAGTGGAATATGTGAGAGTATAGGGGATCCATGGAAGTGTCATTAGTGACTGTCATGGTGTGATAACCTTCTGGTGGTGAAGACGTAGAGGGGGTGTTGCAATGTGGTTGCGATAGTTCACTTGACATGAACCAAATGTCCAGACACTATGGGTTAAAATTTGTGGTTGGTCGTAAGATTTCCATGGGGAGATAAATCGGAGAATTTGGGGGATTATGTGGAAAATCCTCATCTAGGATATCTATGAACCATGGAGGAGTGGGAAGCACTCCAGGCTCAGGAGAGAAGATATACACAATATTTGGAGAGGGCGTAGGGGGAACTATTGGCATCACTGGAGGTGGTGTGATGGGAGGATTTTGAATAAGGGCCATTTGACGACACCTGTATTCTATAATCGTGGGACACTGGTAAGTGAAATGATCCAGTGAGTCATAGAGAGAGCAAGGATGCCACATCCGTTCATTGACTGAGGTTGTGACATAGTGAATGTCAGAGGCCTGGGTATTTGTTGATGTGGATGGAAGGGGGTCTTGCTAAAAGATTTGGCGTATGGCCGTTAGTGTTTGTCAAAATTGAGGTAATGCTGGGCAATGGTGGGTGTAATGGCCATACTCTGAATAGATGGCACATGCAAATTTGGTTCGCAAACCTTTGCTTCCTATAGCAGGAGATGTAGTGGTGGTATTTGATGAACTAGATGAGGCGGTGAGTGGTGTTGTTGCTTGAGGAAGTTGAATTAAATTGCATAGTTAAGGGAGAGACAGACATTTATTTGTAGGGTGTCATTCTCACATAGTGCACAAGGAGGCTAAACTCATGGGGGAAGGGGAGTGATGGGCTCTTTCTTCTTCCTTCTGCCCCCTGCTATAGCAGTGTCACTAGGGGGTGTGGGTGAGGGTGGTGCGGATGGAGTAAGTATGGGAATATGCACAGGGATTCCTTCTATTGTGGGAGGGAGGGATGATTGACGGACCATTGCAGGTGGATGTAGATACCATACTAGAATTGCCAGCACCATATTGGGTAGGGTAAGCATTGCAGCTACCTGGAAAGATTGTATGCCAGGTGGGGAGTAAAAGAAGGGGATTTGAGTAATGGCTTGGGGGAATGTCTCCCAAATCGGGATGTGGCCCTGGGGGAGGGTGAAATTGAGAACAGGTGGAGTGGAAGAGTTCTCAAGGAATTATTTAGGAAGGAGGTCTATGACTAGTGGGACGTCAGATAAGGAAGAAGCCTCTGTGGGAGGTAGGGTATCTCCAGTTTCAGTTCCCTTGGATGAGATGACACATACCTGTGCTGTGGGATGTATGAGTGATTGTGCTCCATGGTAAGTTCCTAGCAAGGATGGGTCTTTGAATATTCCAGGGCCCATCTCAATGAGTGGGTAGGCATTGAAATTACTGTGGACAAGAGGTAAGATGTTGTCTATGTTGGAGGAAGGGTTGGGCTCGTAGTGTGAGACTTGATCGATGGTGACAATATTCCCATTGTGGGGGAAAATCATCGTTCGAAACACAAAAGAGGCTACAACTTTCATAGCGTACATGTAGCTATGTACGAACAAAATGTTGTAATCAAGTGGGGCATCGATAACCTCTATGTCGATAAGAATGGTTTTTCCCCCGAATTCAATGAAGACATTTTTAAAGAGCCCATCAGGAGAAGATGGTCATCTATCATAAGCTCTCAGAGTGATGGCAGATGGTATAAGATTGGGGGAGCCAAGTTTCTGCCATACGGTTTTGGACATGATGCACGTGGATGCACCTTCGTCAATGATGCATTGATGAACTGTGATGTTCCAGATTTTAACTGGTATTTGGAAAGCTACCAGAGCAGGGAGATAGGGTTCCCCACTATCAAGATCAAAGGTGATGAGCCAAGTGTTAACATGGTCGACTGCCACCAGAGCAGAGAGTAATGACTTTCGTTGAGTGGGACAGGTTTGAAGGACTTCTAAGACTGACATGGCAACATGAGACTATGCCAAGTCATTGAACAAACTATAATTGTGTCCCACCCTAGCCTGAGGGTTGTTAACATTCCGTCGTAAGGGGATGTGAGGAATACAAAGGGGTTGTTCAGTGTTAGGGCGTGGAATCATTGGAGGGAGTCTAGTTGTGATTGGGAGTAATTCCGAGGTAGTGGGAGGAGATTCAGGGGGTGCGTTGTATTGTCGACTGCGTGTTTGTAGAAGGAATTATTCCTCACTTGTGAGGAGGATAGTGCAGTCTGCAGGAGTGCCCTGGTTGGGATATTGTCCCATCTATGGTGGGGTAGGATGCATATCTTGTTGGGTGTTCATCACCCCTTGGTGTGAGATGGGGTTTTGTAACATTACTGGGGGTGGTTGCTGCACATATTGTTGAGGGGCCTGTGTAGGGGTAGGCGGTGCTGGGGGACATGGGCCATTCACAGATTCTTTCATCCATTTAAATTCAGCGATTTGAGGGTAGTGGTGAGTATAATGAACATACTCAATACAAAGGGAACAAGGGAAGTTGGTCTGTATATTGTTGTTATTCTTCCCTTGGCATTTGTTATTGTTGCCCCCGTGGGGGTTCTGGTTCCCCAGATTCTAGTTGCCCCCAATAGGTTGGTTTTGTAGGGGGTTGTTTCCCCCTGGCCCTGGGTTAATATTGTTTTGGTTTTTTCCTTTATTTTTGGCATGATTTGACTGATGGGTCGGATTTTCCGTATTCAGTTGCTCAAAATTTTAATATTGTTGAATGGGAGAGGGATGAACAAAAGTAACCCTAGCGTGTGGTTGTCCTTGTGGTGGAGCCATGGGTTGTGGAGGGCTAGGAAAAGGGAAATATGGATTATTTTGTGGTAATGATCCGTAGGGTACATAGGAAGGTGTAGCACTTTCACTAGTACTTAAGGTGTAAGCTAAGGTAGAGGGGTTGCTAGAACTTGGTGGTTCAGCCAGGCATGTGATGGGGGCTAGTGGCGGTCCACTTATGGGTGGTGGAGGAGCAATCGTGTATGGTGACTAATAAGGGGGAGGAGGGTAGTAAGGGTTTCCTCCATACATTGGTGGATATGGGGGTGTACCGTGCATAGGTGGTTGTGATGGGTATGGATTGTGGTGTGTTGTGGTACCAATCAATCCATCCATGGAGTGAGACATGCCAGGTTTTTCCTGGATGAATGACATGGGTCTCGAAGAATCCAATTGTACCCTATATAAGTATCCTTATTGTGAGTAAATAAGCTCAAACTTTTGAGCCTTGCCAATGGCTTCTTCTTCAGATTGTGGGAAGGTGGAGGCTACATCTTTGGCAAGGAGGGGAACAAGTGATTTGAGAAACCAGTTGAGGCATTGTTGCTTGGTGGCTTCAACTTTGGATAGGATATGTCGCTGATGCCATTCATGAATGTGGTCAACGATGTGTGTGGTGGAGGTTTGTTTAAACTATGAGAGAAGTTCGAGACCATTGTCATGACATATTGGTAGTTGAAAGGTAAAAAATGCTTTGGCCAAATATTCAAAAGTCGTATGGGACCCAGATTTTTCTTCTACATACCACTTGGTTGATGGGTCAGTGAGAGTGCATTGGAATAATCTCAACTAGATAGAGTCATCCATGATGTTGTTTGAAGAGCACCATAAATGGAAGGTCATGATGTGGTTGGTCGGGTCATCTCCCGATTTTCCTTCAAACTTAGGGATGTCTGAAGGAAGTTTGGTGGGAATTGTAGGCCATGTAGGGTCATGCAAAATAGGATCATTGGTGAGCTTAGTCAGATCCAGTATATTGAGGGAATCCAAGTATGGCATCTGGGGTTGTGGTGGAGGAATAATTCCCATCATGATGGGAATGTTTTGTGTACTTGGCCCCTGAAGAGGGTTAGTTCTAGCCATAGTATGAGTGTTGTGTGTTGCTGACTCTTGAGGGGGGTTAGGTGGGGTTGTACTTCCTCCTGGGGAAGAAGTGTGCCCCCTGCTTCCTTGTAAAGGAAAGTGGGTGGGTGGTTAACCTTGGGAAGTGGACCCAAGTAAAGTGGAACAAAGTAAAGAGAATCCAATGATGGTAGAACTCATGAGAGTGTGAGAAGGTGGAGCTAATGAGTTCACAAGACTAGGAACTCCCCCTAGAATGGGAGGGAGGTTTAGCAAGCGTCTGGACCGACGAGGATTCTGTGGGTCCCCTATGGTGTCCAACTAGCCAAGTGGATGTGTGCAAAAATGGTGATGATAGTAATAAATGAACAAGAGTCTTTGTTATAACTTGGACCTTCAAAATATATCTCACAATCGCATGTAATAACAAGAGAATCATACATAAATCAATTGATAAAGAAACATACATGTGGATAGGTGGATTTTGTCCATGTGGGAGAACAAAGAAAACAAATGCTTGTGTCCTAAAATATGTAATGTCCTTCTTCTCAAATAGCACTAGACCTTCCAATAACACTCGACAGTGGGGTTTGAAGCCACTATACGAGGAACTAGTGAAGGATGAAGTAATCAGTTATAATGAGGGGTAGAGGGTGCATATCCTGAAAGAGCTGGTGATATTTCCTAATAGACACAAGAAATCCGATCAAGGTGCAATTGCAGCCCACAATTGCCACCTTAGTAGATGTCCTAAAATTTGGCCACTAGGTACCTCGGTCAAAGTGCAACATTTAGATTTTTGGCCTCAAAAATGGGTCATGGGCTGGGTCCCATCCAAAAGGTGGGTGCCTCAAGGGGGGATGCATAGAACAACCAGACCTCGGCCTTCAACCCTTGACGGGTATCTCCCTACCTTATGGTGTAGGAGCACTTGACTTGGAGTATTTAAAAGTTCCCTATTTGTCAACTTATAATGTTTTGACGATGTGAGAACCAGATAACAGGGGGTTACTTGGATGCATACCCCCGTGATCTTACCTAAACTAAAAAGTTCTTTTGGCACCTCCGGTGGAGGAAAACTTAGTGAGTTTTTAGAAAATTTTAGATGTGGTTGTTTGAGAGATTGGGGGTGTGAACCAACCTCATTGAAATTAAGTGGGAGTGGATAGTCTTGTCAAGAAAAGGGTGGAGAATTTCGAAATCCCGTTGGAGGAAACTTACTTCAACCTCCACAATTTCTAGATAAAACTATGTGAGTGATTGGTGACTTTGTGTGTGAATAAGTGAAAGTGTGCCAAGTTTTTAATAATTTAGGTGTCACCTTGCTGCATGTAGACTTCGCATGGTCCTTACAAGTCTTGATTACCTAAGTTACTATGTGTCATTGGTACAACCTTGTGAAATTTTAAAGTCCCTAGAAAACTAGCATGTGGACATGTGGGTCCTTACCAATCGTTTAACTCCCTATTGTGATTTAATCTAAGAAAGATTCAAAACTATCCTATATTGTGGACATGTGGGCACGTATGAGCCCGTTACAAAACCTTTAAACTTCTCTAGTGATTTAATCTAAGAAAGTAAATTTCAACACTATCCTATCTTTGTAGCAAGTGGGCATGTATGGGCCCTTACAATTTTAAGATGTGTTTGAAAAATACACTAAGAGGAGTCCCGAGTGGGCTGTTTTCCTCCCCTAAAGATTTTGTCTTTTAAGGGAGATGAAATTTCCCCTCAATCTTTTACTGATTCTCAAGATCGCTCTATGGCACGAGAGAAGAGCATACTCGATGATTGATATCTAATTTCTGGTCTCAATGCAAGTTTTATATGTGATATAGAATGATTTCCACTTAACTTTAGTCAAAGCAAGCCATCCCTGTGGCAAAATGAAAACAAAAAGAGGAAAAAATAACGATTTCAACCCCCAAAGTGCCTATGTTTTGACTAATCCCCTTATATGGAGAGGGAATCTAAGTGTGGTGCATATTACAATGTGCATGAAATCAAGTTCAAGAAGGCTATGGGATAGGGATGATTTTAGGGGCTAAATTTCGCTCATGGGCTAATTTTCCATGGTTTTTCCAAAAATAAGATTCGTTATTTTGAAAATGATTCGCCCAAATTCTATAGGATAAAATTATTTTATCTTAAAAATCACCAAAAGTTTATAAAAACTATATAAAATACTTAGAAATTTGAATATTTTTACAAAAATATCGCCAAACATTTATAGTTGACATATGACGAATTAGTAAGATTCACCAAGGTTTCTACATTTTAAAATAAATTTCCATCCTTAAAATCATCCCTGCTATGGGCCCTCCACAGATCACAAAAACCTTACAATGTGTGTTTTTCTGGACATATGCATGGGTTGCAGAGTGGACAAAGGTGCATGTGGCGCCAATGCGCAGAACAAAAACAACCTTTTGGTGTAGGTGCGTAGAATGCATTGAGCAAAACAGAGGTTTGCGCACGAGCACTGAAGACATGCTTATGGTTTAAAACATGCGCGCATTGTCTGTTACACGACCATGAAGAAAATTTCAGATGAAATTCTCTCAGCTCAGCTTTGAATTTGTCTTTCTGCAGGTCGTCTTGGGCTGGTTATGGTTCCTGCAAGTTAAAGAAATAGAAGGAAGAGATAAAATAACCCAAATGGGGGTGGAAATTGATACCTTTCCCTAGTGGAGTCGCCAATCTGTTGCGTCTCTTTCGTCACCTAAATGAGACAAATGCAGACGCTTACAAGCCCAGTTGGGCTAGCTAGGAAAGAAAACAATGAATGCAAGAGTTAGAAACATCAATCATCTGATATAAACAAAAGACTAAGCTAAGAACAATAAAATAAACTAAACTAGAGTGCATAAGGACATTAGAAAACATTCATGCCACAAATGGAAAGGATTGTATTAGTGGAAAGAAAACACCAAAGAGAAAGGGAGACTTATGGGTCCCCTCTTCCTCCAAGGGAGGGCTCTTGAACCCCCAAAGATTGAACTCTTCTTACAACTAGCAAACTTGAAGGAAATGGTGAAGAAATCCCAAGCTCATTCACTCAAGAGGTGAAGTGAATAACTCAAATGAAATGGTGCTTGTATGCTCATGACAAGGAAAGAGGATCCTCTAAGAGAATAGAGGGAACATAACAATAAAAATATATTTCTTTAAAATATAGTGCACCCATGGCCTCTTTTTATAGAAAAGCTTTGAGGCATTATTCAACTAGTCTTTAGTGTGAACAAGGGGCCTTTTAGGGAACCCTTAGGTCTTTGACCAGCCACCTAGTTGGATTCAGCCAAGATTTGGGTGTCAAATCGAATTGGAAGCTGAACCAGAAGTGGGNAATCATAAATGCGTAGTTCTAAGGGGTGCATGGTTTTTTGCGTCCACAGTCTCACATCGTGCGCATGTGTTCTTTTCTTGCATTTCTGGATGGTGCAGATGCATGCGCTACCTATGTAGTCTTAGCGCATGCTGATTTTATTACTGGTTGTATAGTTTTGGACCTTTTGGAAATGCATTTTTTGGTCCATGGATGAACTAATAGATGTTTGGAGATGATGGATTCCTGTAACCATTTGCAGATGAAATTTTAGTGATAACATCATGAAAGGTTAGAGCTTGTGCATACAAATGTATGGGGACCATCTCATGTATCATCTCTCGATGGCTCTCATTATTATGTTACTTTTATTGATGATGCAACTAGAAAAGCTTGGGTTTATTTCATTCGACAAAAATATGATGTTTTTGATACTTTTAAGAAATGGAAAGCTTTGGTTGAGAATGAGATAGGAAAAAGGTTGAAGTGTCTCAGGTCAGACAATGGAGGTGAATATGGCAGCAAGGAGTTTGATGATTATTTTTGATACCATGGGATTCATAGAGAGAAGACAGTTCCAGGAACACCACAAGAAAATGGTGTTTTAGAAAGGATGAACAAGACAATCATGGAGCCTGCAAGGAGTATGAGATTGCATGCTGGTTTTCCTTTACAGTTCTAGGTAGATGCTATAGATACTACTGTTTACTTAATAAACATAGGAAATTCAAGCTCTTTGGATGGTGTAATTCCATAGGAGGAGTGGACAGGTAAAAAGGTAAACTTTAATTTTTTGAAGACTTTCGGTTGTGAAGCATTTGTCCATATTGATAAAGAAGATAGAACAAAGCTTGAGGAAAATTCCAAGAAGTGTACCTTTATTGGATAGGGTGTTAATTATTTCGGTTATTGATTATGGGGTTATGAAAATCACAAAATCATTAGGAGTAGAGATTTCATATTCAATGAGAAGGTCATGTACAAAGATCAGTTGCAGGGAAAGATACAAGAAAAGGAAAAACCAAAATACACAGTGCTTGATGAGATCACTGAAAAAGAAATTCCAAAGGAACCAGAAAATCAAAATGTACAACAACAGGAGCATTAGGTACCTCAAACTCCTGCAAGTGTTGTTAGAAGATCTACCAGGTTAAGTAGACCCCTTGAACAATACTCTCCTTCATTGTATTATTTATTGTTGACTGATTTTGGTGAACTAGAATGTTATGAAGAGGTAATGCAGGTAGACACTAAAAAGAAGTGGGAGCAAGTTATGAAAGAGGAAATGGATTCCCTAGTAAATAACCAAAATTGGGATTTGGTTCAGTTTCCTATAGGAAAAATACCATTGTAGAATAAATGGGTTTACAAGTTGAAGGAAGAAGATGGAGGCAAAAGAAGTACAAGGCTAGACTTGTTGTAAAGGGGTTTGCACAAAAGAAAGGTATAGATTTTGATGAAATATTTTCTCCTGTTGTTAAAATGACTTCAATTAGGACTATTTTAAGTCTTTTGGTAGTAGAAGATTTGAATATTGAACAGTTAGATGTAAAAACAAATTTTCTCCATGGGGAATTGGAGGAAGAGCTTTATATTCAGCAACCACATGGGTATGAGGTCAAAGGGAAGGAGAATTTGGTATGCAGGTTGAAGAAGAGTTTGTATGGCCTAAAGGAATCTCCAAGGTAGTGGCATTTGAAGTTTGACAGGTTTATGACAAAACAAGGTTCTAGTAGATGTTATTCTGATCACTTTGTTTATTTTAAAAGGCTAGAAAATGGAAGCTATATTATATTTCTATTGTATGTAGATGACATGCTTGTTGAAAGGTCTAATATGTAGGATATAAATGTGCTCAAGAAGAAATTAGTTAATTCATTTGCGATGAAGGATTTGGGTGCTGCAAAGAAAATCCTTGGTATGAGAATAACAAGAGATAGAAAAATTCGCAAATTGACATTGTCTCAGGGTGAGTACATAGAAAAAGTGCTGGAGGGGTTTAGAATGAAGAATGAAAAACTAGTTAGTACACCTTTGGCCAACCATTTCAAATTAACTAAGGAAATGTGTTCCAAGACATAGGAGGAGATAGAATACATGTCCAAGGTCCCTTATTCATCAACATTTGGTAGCTTGATGTATGCGATGGTTTGCAAAAGGCCAGATATTGGACATGCAATGGGAGTTGTGAGAAGGTATATGAACAATCCAGACAAAGAACATTGAGAGGTAGTAAAGTGGATTCTTAGGTATTTGAGAGGTACTTATACTCATGCATTATGTTTTGGAGGTTTAGACACTGTTCTACAGGGATATGTTGATTCAGGTATGGCAGGTGATAAAGATAGTAGGAGGAGCACCACAGGGTATGTTTTTACTATAGGTGGATGTTAGCGATATTTCTTGTAAGGGGGGCTAGAACACAAAAGAATGGGTTAAAAACCCACTTGTCCAAAGTTTCGGATGATAATGCGCCCAAGGTAAGTCACGAGCAAGTTCGAGCGACGACAATTCGCGCGCCTGGATCAACGATGCATATCGAATTCCGGACCCCCCTTGCCTTTCTACCTTTAAGAGGGGGGGGTTCCTGAATCGGGGGTGCACCTCTCCAACGGCCCAGATCAGCGCGCCTAGATCAATGGTGATAAAGACAATTACGGACCCCCCCTGCCTTTCTACCTTTAAGCGGAGGAGGGGGGGGGTCCGGAATTGTGGATGCAGCTTTCCGATGATCGAGATCATAACGCCTAGATCAACGACGCTCACGCAGCCTCGTCCTTCTCAGCTGCCCTGTGTTTAGCTAGCGTGGGCCCTTCTCCCATCATGTCATCCTCCGTAATCACCTTTCTCCTGCTGTCGTGTGTCACCCATCCTCCTCCACTCCTTGGTCCGCACGGTCCACCTCTCTTCTCATCATCCACTTGTCGTTTGCCACGTGTCCTGCTCCTTTCCACGTCAGCCTCTCGCCAAAGAGTGAGTCCATTATCTCTCGTCTTTCCCCCTTCCACCTTTTGTCCTCCGCCATGCACCCTCCTCTATCTTCCTTCTCACACTTTGCCACTTCCTTCATGCCCACATAGTCCGGCACCACCATTCCTGTCATGCGCTCTATCCTCTGCGTTGGTCTCCATACCATCCTTCAAGCTATTCAGTTATTCCAGGTGGCAGTGCAAGAATTCTTCCACATCTGAAAGTGCTGAGTTGGACAGATCATCCTCAATCCCAAGAAAGTAGTTATTGAAGCAGTTGGTGGTGGTTAGACATCGTCTCCATCATAATGGGAAAGTCGAGCAATGAATTAAAAGCACGTTGATTCGCCGATGAAACTGTCACAAGATCGATCACGTCTGCCATAAGTTGCATGACTATTCAAAGATTGCGGCTGCAAAGTGTCAGAAGCCATGCAGACACAAAGACTTCAATGTAGTATCTTGGTTCCACTGCTGTTGTTGTTATGAGTATATGTAGGCATTTTTGCCATTTTGGTATCTATCGATGGTAGAGCTAAGCTCCCGACTGTAAATTTTCAGCAAACATTCTGGTTTCCTTGTTATGCCTCTGTGTTTGAGATTTCTTGGTTTATAACAAACAATTTTCTTTTTCCATCTATGTTTCATCTCATGCTGGGGAGTTCACAGTCGAATGATTCGCATGGATTGTTACATTTATGTTATGATGAAGGATTTGTCGTGACATTTCTGTATTCTCTGGTTTTCTGTATTTGAATATAAAAGGACTTTGTGTTCGAATGCTTTCTCCTCCAGTCTATTGCAAACTGGATGTTTGTGATAGACCCTCGCACTCTATTCATGCAAGTCTCCCCCCTACTCACCCTTTACTGCAACTCATTGTTTGGAGTTTATCAAGACCTCACTCGTTCATGCATGCCTGGCCTAGTTTCTGGGTTGAGATGATATTGTTCCGAGTTTCCTTTCATTTGATCACCCCTTTTAAAACAAATCGTGATATTAAAATGATGGGCGTTGGGCTCTGCTCCTGCAAGCAATCCAGGAGTGACTTTTGGCTCCAACATTTCTGGCGCCGTTGCCGGGGATGAAGTTGAATATTTTCCCCGGGATTGAATGACAAAGATTAAGCTGATTCTGAAGGTGCATCAGAAATCAGAACTTGAAGATAGCTACTGTGCACCTGGAGCTCCGCTGTGATGACTCAACTATGGTGAACTCGTTAGATTAGTTGTGGCTTTCAGCGGCAGACACACACGGTCCAATCCACAACTGCCTTTGACTGCTACTGAAGAAAATCCAGAGGTGATTCTCAGAAAAGGAAAGGCTCCTCAAGGAGAAAGCTTCGCTTCTGAATCAGGTATTTTCCCACCTCCTTCTGTAAGAACTCCATTTTCTTATTCTCAGCTTCCTAGTCATCCTTCCTCTGAGGTTTCCCGTTTCTTGAATTTCAGGAGTGTTCCTGCTGAGTTTTCTCCTCCTGGTCTAGTATCAGAGGGAGAGATCCTTGTCACTCCCCCCTCCCTGGAATTTGTGCCTCAGTACAGACCTCAGACCTCAGAAGGTTTCAATACTCCTCCTTTTATTACTACTGCTGCACAGAGAGAAACATCTACACGTTCAGGTCCCTTAGACCTCTCTCTGTTTTTCCCGTCGTCCCCTTTGAGGACCTCTTTTCCTACATCTCCTGTTCACACTCCTTCTCCTCCTAGTTCTCCTCCACCTAACATCCCTATGGCTGGTGCTATTCCCCCACAAAAAAGAATGGATGCCATAGTCGCAGCTAGATATGCTCCTCTAATCCTACCCCATCCTATGAATCCTCTCCCTGCCGGAGACTACTTGAAGTACATGCCCAAGTTCACTGGGGAAGGGGACATAACTGCAGAAGAGCACCTGGCTACTTTTTACAGTTATGCAGACAATTTGAACATTGAAAATGAAGATGTCTGGATGAGGGTCTTTGTTCAAATCTTGGATGGTGAGGTGAGGAAGTGGTTCAGGGGATTGGCCCCTGGATCTATTGCTGGAATTGAAGACCTGGATACTGTTTTCCTGAGGAAGTGGGGAGATAGAAAAGATTACATATATTACATGACTGAGTTTGGGTCTATGAAGGAGCAGGAAGGAGAGTCGGTCTCTGACTTCTCCAAAAGATTCAATAAAATGTATAACAAGATTCCTGTAGAGATAAAACCCTCAGAGTCCTCTGCCCAAATTTCCTATGCCGGTGCATTTGACCCTGATTTCTGTCTTTTATTAAGAGAAAGAAGAGATACCTCCTTATCTCAAATGCAAGATGAAGCTATAGAAGTGGAATCCAACATATTAGTAGCTGACAGACTGAGAAACAGGGCTGACGCAGACAGAAGAAAGGGAAAGTCAGAAGCCTCAACTTCCAGCCCATCACTGCCCCACCCTCAAGTAAATGAGCTGACCCAGGTGATGAACTTTCTGAAAGAAGAAATGGAGAGATTGAAGGTGTAAAGGAAACAGATGAACAAGGGCCCTCAGAACACTGAGAACAGAACAGGTTTCAGAAGACCAAACAATTTTGCTCCTCCAACCATGCACAAAGAGAAGGAAAGAGACAGAGATGACCAAAGAATTCAGGCTCCCTTCTAGAACAATTTTGTGGCTGATGAAGAAGAAGGAGAAATAGACGAGCCTGAACCCAAAATCCACTCTGTAGAAGTAGATCCTCCTTTCCCTCATCTGACTCAATCAACATACGAGGAGTCTCTCATGAACAGTCAGCTAAATGAATTAAGCAAGGGAGACAAGGTTAGCGGTGGTCGAGACAGGTATAACCTGAGATCCGACAAGAAGGCAGCAACACCTGATATTCCTGAGCCATTCACCAGAGTAGAGAAGCCTGCTAATGAGGTAGCAGATAGTCACAGAGGTAAGAAGGCCCAACCTCTCTCTCCCATTGTCCAAAATCATGTTCCTGAAATTAGAGAAATTCCAAAACTTACATCCTCTTTTAATTTCAAGCATGAGATTCAGAAGATCAGAATCCTTGTGCCCCTCACCGAGATAATCAAACATGGGGAATTCAAAAAACGCTTCTCTGACCTTTTGAAATCTGAAGCCTCTGGCCCTTCCACAGACTTCATAAACCTCCAAGATGAAAAGCCAACAGTTGTTCTAGGCCCCATGGTGGAAGACAAAGATGATTCATCCCCTCCCTTCTACACCTCCCTGAACATACATGATAAGGTGCTGCACAACTGTTTGATGGATTCAAGAGCCTCTCATAACCTTATGCCCAAAGATGTCATGGAAGAATTAGGACTGGAAGTCACCTGAGCATATCATGACCTCTATTCCTTTGACTCCAGGAGAGTGCAATGTTTGGGAGTCATCAAGGACCCGGTAGTCTCCTTGTTTCAGTTACCCATGAAGAGTATGATCATGGATATCGTGGTAGCTGATGTTCCCCCCAAGTTTGGCATGCTATTGTCAAGGTCTTGGATTAAGAGACTTGGAGGGACGTTACAGATGGATCTCACGTATGCCACCATTCCAGTCTTTGGAGGGGAACATAAGAGACTGTACAGAGAAGCCCAACTAGCCTACATTGTCAACGATGAAGCAGACCCCACTAATCACCCCATCTTTGCACTTGACACTGGCTTAGGGTCTAGCTTGTTACAGGTCACTGAGACTCTTGAAGCCCCTTTGCAAATCAGAAAGTAGCCCAGTCTTAATCAGGGAATGCCTCCTCCAACCACCTCTGTTTGGAAGATGTTCTTTGACAGAGATTCTTCCAGTATAGGTGCAGGTGCCAGAGTAGTATTCAAATCCCCTTCTCAAGAGACCATATCTCTGTCATACAAGCTGGAATTTGAAGTCACCAACAACGTGGCAGAGTATGAAGATTTGGTTCTGGGATTGAGAGCTGCAAAGGAAATGAGAATCAGGGAGATAGCTGTGTTTGGAGATGCAGAACTAATTGTCTAGCAGGTCAGAAGCGTTTACCAGACCAAGCACCCTCATCTCAAGAATTACAGGAATGAGGTATGAGACCTAGTTGATAATTCTTTCTTGGCTTTCAACATCTCTTTCATTCCAAGGGAAGAAAATGCTCCAGCCGAATTTCTAGCTTTCTCAGCTAGTTTGTTTGAAGTTCCTGCGCTGCCCACTGTCAAATCTGAGGTCGAAATAAGATACAGACCCTCTGTACCAGACAATGTTAAACATTGGAAGGTATTTGAAGATGATTTGGATATTGAAAAATTCCTCCAATCCATTGATGACTTTTTTGCGTCACACATAGATGAGGATCCTGACATGGAAGGTGAACATCGCCCTGAGGAGTTTATGAATGAAATTGCTAACCACCAGATTATTCAACTGCTGAGCAATCACATACCAAGGGGTCTGATCCCATTAGAAAGATTGTTCGATGGGAATGATGTGGCAGTAGGGGGGAGAGTTTCTGGTGATGATGTTGATACAACTGAGTGCAACATAGGCACACCAGAGGAGCCTAAATTTGTCGAACTGTCAAAAAGCTTGACTGAGGAGCAGAGGGCCGAATACACTAAGTTGCTAAGGGAGTTTGCTGACGTGTTTGCATGGACTTACGAAGACCTCAAGACATATGACATGTCAGTCATTGAGCACAAGATCCCGCTGAAAGAAGAGGCTAAGCCATTCAAGCAGAAGCTGAGACAGATAAATCCTATGCTGCTACCTGTCATGGAGAGAGAGGTGAAGAAGATGTTAGATGCCCAAATCATTGTCCCCTAGAGATACTCTGACTGGGTGGCCAATTTGGTCCCAATAAGAAAGAAGAATGGAGAAATCAGACTTTGTGTGGATTTCAGGAACCTGAACAGGAGTTCAAGGAAGGAAAATTATCCCCTGCCCAACATGGAACATATATTGCAGAAGGTCACTGGTGCATCTAGGATATCCATGATTGACGACTTTTTAGGTTACAATCAGATATCAGTCATGCCCGAGGACAGAGAAAAGACAACCTTCACCACTCCTTGGGGCACATTCATGTATGCCAAGATGCCTTTTGGGATGATGAATGCAGGAGCCACATTTCAGCGAGCCATGGATATAGCCTTCACCGGGGAGAAAGATAAGTTTGTGGTGATTTACTTAGATGACATAACAGTGTTCTCCAAGACTGATAAAGAACACCGCTACCACTTGAAGAAGGTTTTCCTGAAATGTCGAAGGTATGGCCTATCTTTAAACCCCAAGAAATCATTGTTTGCTATGCAAGAGGGAAAACTATTAGGCCATATAGTGTCAGCAGAGGGAGTGAGGATTGATCCTGGCAGGGTGGAAGCTCTTCAGACCCTGTCACTTCCCAGGTCTAAGAAGGAGGTCCAAGCCTTTTTGGGGAAGATAAATTTTCTGAGGAGATTTGTTTCAAATTTTGTGGAGCTGGTAAAACACATCACTGCCATGCTCAGAAAGGGGAATGAAGTAAAATGGACTACTGAACCTAGGGAGTCCTTTTTCCAAATAAAGAAGGCATTGACTGAGGCTCCTGTGCTAATCAGTCCAGATTATTCTAAAGATTTTCTGATATTTTCTTTTTCTTCCTATGATATAGTAGAGGCAATTTTTTTGTAGAAAAATGATCAAGGACGAGAACAGCCTGTTTCCTTCTTTAGCAAGGCATTGAGAGATGCAGAGCTCCGGTACGAGATCATGGAGAAGCAGGCTTATGCCTTGGTGAAAGCTCTCAAAGATTTCAGAGTCTATGTCTTGCATTCAAAGATCATTGCATATGTCCCTTCAGCTTCTGTGAAGGACATTCTTATACAGCCTGACATAGACGGAAGAAGAGGTAAATGGATCGCTAAGATCCTGGAATTTGATCTGGAAATTAAGCCCACCAAGCTGATAAAGGGGCAGGGTTTAGCCAAGTTGCTGGCTGAATCAAATGGAAGAGCCTTGGGAATCAATTTCATTAATGAGGAAGCTAAATCATCCAACAGGGGTTCCCAAAGCACTGTACCATTGGCAGCATGTGCTTGGTACAAGGATATCTTGTATTTCTTGCAAGAGTTGAGGCCTCCTGATGGGATGGAAAAAGGCAAGGCCAGAGCCTTGAAGCTCAAAGTGGTCAGGTACTGCATCATTGACCAAGCCTTGTATTGGAAAGACCCCTAGGGGATATTACTGAGGTGTCTGGACCCACAGCAGGCCCAGAGGGTTATATTCGACTTCCATAGCGGTCTCTGTGGAGGTCATCATTTTTGGAAGATGACATCTCACAAGATCCTCCGAGCTGGGTATTACTGGACCACCTTATTTCTTGATGTTTGTAGGGAAATCCGAGCTTGCATTAAATGCCAAAAATTCTCAGGAAAGCAACAGCTCAAATCCTTGCCATTGAAACTTGTGGTGGTCTCAGCACCCTTTCGGCAGTGGGGATTAGACTTCATCGAGGAAATTCATCCCCCCTCGAGTGGCCAGCACCGATGGATTCTGATAGCAACTGACTACTTCACTAAATGGATAGAAGCTGTCCCTACCAGAAGCACTTCTCACAAAGTAATCATCAACTTCCTGGAAGACATCATAGCTAGATTTGGCTGCCCTAGCAAAATTGTCACTGACAATGCTTCCCCATTTCAGTTTGAGCCTCTGGTCAAGTTTTGTGAATAATTTGGAATTTCACTGATTCACTCCACTCCCTACTATCCTCAGGGAAACGGATTGGCAGAGTCCTCCAATAAAAGCCTAATCAAGCTTATCAAAAAGCTACTGGAGGACAATAAAAGGGCCTGGGACTCAAAGCTCAAATTTTCTCTTTGGGCCGATCAGGTGACAACCAAGAAATCCCTAGGTCTCTCACCCTTCCAACTTGTTTATGGAATAGAGGCCGTTTTCCCTACTCAGCGTGCCTTACCTGTGGTGAATTTCCTCCAGGATTTTGAAGGAGAACCTAACCATGTGCTCAGAAGAATTTACCAGATGGTAGAAGTGCAGCAGACCAGAGAACAGGTCATAGACAGAGCCTACAATCATCAGCAGAAGATCAAGCAGGCTTTTGACAGGAAGAGAAAAAAGGAAGAATTTGAACAGGGTGATCTGGTACTCAAGTGGGACGCACCCAGGTAGGAAAAGGGAAAACACAGTAAATTTGATGCCCTCTGGTTCAGGCCTTTCAAGATCCTTGAAGTATTTTCAAACAACACTTACTGGTTGTAGGATCTGGAAGGCAGTAAATTTTTTAGTGGCCCAGTCAATGGGCATTTCTTAAAAAAATGTTTTCTGTGAGCCGCAGTCGGCTCTTTTTGTTTTGTTTTGTAAATATTGTTTCTGTTTT
>SNQJ01S0179874.1:0-19472 GCA_010110895.2 Picea sitchensis | reverse complement strand
ATGCTTCTCTTAATAGACATATTTAGTATAAATAAGAGGCGAAGGGATGAGAACCCTAGCTTGGAGATTATTGTAATAGAGCGTTTCTCTACTGGAGGTTTCCCCCTCGAAGAGGCCTGTGAACATTGCTATCTGAATCAAAGTGGTATTTCTGTTGCTATTTCGTATATCATTTCTGTGTATTGTGACGATTATGCTGGATATTTTACTGTCATTTCTAGAATTTCATTTATGTTTTGCATATTTTATATATCTGGTATCTTGCATATGTGGACCCATTCACAGGTGAATTGGAGTCTTAATTGGTTGTATTCATCATTACAAGACTCTGGACTTGAGAAACCAAGAGACACCACTTGTCCCCTTCATCGTTGGGGTTTTCTTGTCATCGTCAGGCTCTTTCGTGAAGGATTATGCTCCTCTCTCTGACTAGTCTTCTCTGACGAATGGCTAGGATCTAGTAGCTTCCTAATCCAAGGGTCCTAATCATGGGTACTACCCTATGAATAGTCTACCCCAACTAATGACTAGGATCTGATAGCTTCTATATCCAATAGTTCAGGTTAAGGGCAAGTTCATAATTTTTTCGATCCCCCTTCTCAAACGAACCTTGGTCTTGGGCCACCCCTAGGGAGACACCTGTCACCCCCAAGACACACTAGATATCGAGTTGGAATTCCATTTCATATTGACATCATCATTCCTATTCCTCACTGGAATGGACCCCAAGTTGATCTACGACTGAGATCAACCCTTTCTTATCCACAGATCAACGAATCTCATTATTTCACCGACACCTTTATCATTTTCGGAATCCTTTCCATGCACATGAAATTACCCTCTTTTTAAGTCCCAACGATTACATAAATTTCGAAAAATTCGATGAATGGATAGATATATGCACCTTTGGATCCAACGGTATGGAATTTAAGACAACCCTCATGGGTTCTAGCATCTAGTGGAATCCAAGATTATCCCCTCGGCCTGTCAACAGTAGATGCATGGAATTTCCTATCCATGTTGGATTTCAAACTGCAAGACCACGTTAGAATGATGTCACTTCCACTCCTACTTATTTTTGGGTGGAATTTATGCCCAATAACCAGTTATGTTTAAGTACTTTAACCAATCAACGATCCTCGGTTGATCCTAGGTATTTATCGTTGTCATTTCATTTGGGGAATAACTTAATGGGTTTCATTCATATAATACTCGATGATGACATGGCCTTTCAATGGACCAGATCCCATCAAGTGGACTCCTAAAAGTTCAACGACACAGTTTCCATCAGTGTTTCTCTCGTTGAATCAACGATCTAGATTTTTACCCCTAGACCTCAATGATCTCCGGATGAGATTAAATCTAGCGCATCGCGGACTCTCGTTTATGATAATTTTATAACAGATGGCCCAAATATCATCTGGTCTCATCTCAATGAATCCAACATCCTGCATTCCTTTATCTGGCCTCGTCATCGTTGACGTTTCCTAGTAACTTCCCCATTCATCATCACTTTTCTTTTGACAACAATACCTTCCCTAACGAAGGTATCGGATATACCCATCACGCTGATCCAAAGAATGTGGGTCTTGTCGATTTAGACACAAAGGTATCCATAGGGAATAATAGTTCGGGCCTTTGGAAATTGGCCAAGATTATGGGAAAATCTCCTAAGTCCCCTTTCAAGGCCTACTGAGATTTCAAGAGATCCTATATTTCTCCAAGACTCTCCATGGTAACCTCTCTTCATCCAAAACAAAGGCATCACCTATCACAGGGATATTATGTAACACACACACACACACACACACACCTTAATTGATAATTTGTTTCCAGGGTTGAGGATAGATCAGGTATGCACTATTTTAATTAGACATGGTACTTCCTGGAAGAGTCATATCAACCTGTCCTTTCCTCCCTCTTGCACCATTACCCTCATGGAATCATAACCTGTGAAGTCCATCCCTTTAGCAGTAGTTCAACATTTCTTTGTTGCATTAATAATCAAATATGCACATTGCAAAATAAATTGAGGTCCATGGTTTTCCCGTGATCACATAACATATATGTTTATAGTTTCATCATGCTAATACTTATATTTATATATTAGTGGAAGTAGGGGTGTTACACTTCCCTTCCCCTTAAAGGAACATCACCCTCGATGTTCTATCTTCTGCAAAAAACTCTATATATAACAGAGAACAAAAAAGGGTATGTTTGTTTCATGGAATCCTCCATTTCCCATGTTGCTTCATTGGGAACAAAGTGTTTCCACTACACCTTTACTTGTACAATTGTTATGTTCCTGAGATATATCTCTCTCATTTTTAGGATACATTATGGTTTTGGCAGGAACTCTCTCTCTCTCTCCACTTGGATCATAGACTATTCAATTATGTGTGCAGAATCATGTATATATTTATTTAACTATGAAACATGGAAAACATTATGTTCCTTCATTGTGGGAGGAAAAGATAATATATAATATACAAGCCCCACTCTATCCATTAATTCAAAAGTTCCAAAAAATCTACGTGCCAACTTGGCACATGCTCCCATTCTTAAGGAGCTTATTTTGGATTTAATTTGGAGATACACGAGATCTCCTACTCTGAATTCTTTATGACTGATTTTGTTATTTGCATAGATCTTCTTCCTATCCTAGGCCACTTTCATAATTTTCTTTATTTGAGTTTCTTGTTGTTCTAGATCCATTAACATATCTTGCCCAAGTGAAATTATGTCCAATGGATCATCCCATATGATTGGGATATTGCATTTTTTTCCATAGAGGGCCTCAAAAGGACTCATTTTCAAGGATTCTGGGTAACCATTGTTGTAGGAAAAATCTACTAGGGGTAGATATTCTTCTCATTCTTTGAGATGATGCATCATAAGCATCCTTAACATGTCTTCCAACACTTGTTTTATCCTCTCTATTTTCCCATGATTTTGTGGGTGATAGGTTGTACTAAACAACAATTTTGTTCCATAAATAGTAAACAAAGATTTCCAAAATTCTGAGGTGAATTTTTCATCTCTATCAAATCAAATTTCCTTAGGAATCCCATGCAACATAAATATTTCCTTCATGAATATGATTGCAATATCTATTTCATTGCAAGTGCACATTACCATAATAAAGTGGGAATCCTTTCTCAACTTGTCCACAACTACCATAATGGCATCATTTTGTTTGGTTGTTTTGGGTAGTTCTTGTTGGAAGATTGGTTGTTGTCATTGATGTCAACCCTAGTCATGGTTTTTGGATAGCAAGATTGATGAAGGTATCTGGACATGAAGGAAAATGCACATGCATATACAACACCCATGGATGGATAGTATACATCATGTTGTTTCCAGTGGTATGTGGCACGTCACATGGATTCTCATGGTTGAGGAGAAATGAATTTTTTAAGACAAGAAAGTGAATTGAAGAAGGAAGTACATGTAGGCCCTGAAGATAATTAAAGAAAAGAATTACAAAATAAGAAAGTGTCAGGTCGACCTTAATGTTAAAAGGAAGTGACATAAATGGTATAAATAAACATCATTATACATCCATTTTATACAAGTCAAATTTCAGAGGAAATAAGAAGAAAAGAAGGTCGGATTTCAAGGGAGGATGAAGTCTTTTGGTGATGTGTTCTAAGGTATGTTATTTTCAGGTCATCTTACCATTTTTGCTATAACTTTTCTTCTAGAACGATTCAGATGGTGAAATTGCTATGGTATTGAGAAGACATATCAAGGTACCTCTAGTAAAAATTCCATCTCTTGATTTGCTATAATTATGGAGATACACTTTGTGGAAGATAGGGTTTGTGACCAGTCCTGAAGCTAGTCAATAAATAGGTGTTCCGGGTAAAACAGTCATAAATTATTTATAGAGAATCCAAATTAAGTGGGACAAATTTCATTGGAAATATTACGGACTGTAGTTTCTTGTGTACGAGTTTCAGAATCTGATGTTAAATATTGAGCACGGGGCATTCTGTGCAAGTTCACTCTCCTGAATAGACCAGAATTGAATAAAGTTTACCATTCTTCCTATAACCTCTTTTTAGGGAGGATTCAAGGAGTGAAAATTGGAGGAGTTTCAGAGAATACATTGAGTAATATTATCTACAGGATCATAGCACTCCAAGAATTGAATAATTGCATAAATTGAAGAAGTCTCAGGAAGCATTATCAGGTTCTATGTGATGATTGGTTGATGGTAATGATTTAATGTAAAGTTTTATTATCTCTCATATATTCTTGGGTGAAATAAAGGGGCAAGGATGGAGAGTTCAACTCTCTCTTGATATTGGAGTATTGTATCTTCCTCTTGGAGTTTTATCCCTCCCTTTACATTTGGAATTTGTAGCTACCTTTGGAAGTCATTACTTCCCTTGAACAAAAACTATTGATTATTTCTCATATGTTGTGCATGATGTATTGTGGTGTATTGGTGTAACTCTTATACTATTGTTCATTGCTCATTGGACATAATTGAATGTTTTAAGTATATGTTGAAAAAGGTTTTTAAATTGTACTTGATACTAATTCACCCCCCTCTCAGTATCAACAGTTCTGTGATAAAATCCATGGATATGGTTTCCCATTTCCACTTTGGAATGGGAAGGGGATGCAACAACCATACTAGGTGTTGGTGTTCCACTTTAACCTGTTGGATTTCCAAAAAAATTATCTAAATAATCAGCGCTGTCCTTTTTCATTATTTTCCAATAAAACAATTTCCTACTGGTTGTGATCATTTTTTGGTAACCAAGATGGCCAACATATGGTCTTTTATGTAGTTCATCCATGATGAACCTCTTCAAGTCATCACAATTTGGGACATACAACCTGCCTGTGTAAGTTATCAGGCCATCACCCATAAGATGATAACCACCATACTTCATCACCATGGGCTCTTGTTCTAAATGTTCTTTTTCTGTTTTGAAAAACCCATCTACTTCCTCTGCACTCTTGACCCTTTCTTTGAGGCCTGTCTCATAGGTACCGATAACTGCTAAGTGAATTACTTTCATACTCCTATTGAGGGAATCAACCACTCTATTTTCTTTCCCTTTGATGTATTTGATCTCAAAATCAAACTCACTGATGAGAGACATTCACCTAGGTTGCTTTCCATTTAGTTTGGTTTGATCAAATAAGTACCCCAGTCCACTATGGTTTGTCATGAGAAAAAATTTTCTACCTATGAAGTAATTCCTCCACATATTTAAATCATGCACTATGGAAATGTTATAACACTAAATTGCAACAGACATGCATACCTAGAATCAGACCATCTTACCTGCTATCTTTGCCAAACCATCATTTGAACATCTCTTCTAAAAACCATATTTTCGAAGATGTGCATGCCCTGCACCACTACTACCCACGCACACACGCTTGATGCACTATTACTGCGTGTGTATACTGACAAAATGCACAAAAAATAAAAATTGCAAAGGGATACGGGTTTTGGGGACATTACCTAACATTTTGACTGCCCATAGCCGATCACCCAACCAAATAACTATCTTTTTTGGCCTATAAAAGAACATGTTGGGGTCCCTTTCCAAAGGGAAGCACACGAGAAAAGAAACTCTACCCATTTCAATATCCCCCCTTTGCCCCAATATTTTGCAACCACATTGTGAGTTTGAGCCTAAATTCCCTTTTTCATCCCTTTTTCCTCCATTACAAATCCTCGCCATTTCCCTAGAGAGAACTAAAGAGGAGAACAATACATGGAAGTAGTTGGTGCATGGTGAAGAGGATCCTAGGATCGAGTTTGAAGAGCAGTTGTCGGTCTCATATTGTAAACAACTTCATGAGATTAATATAAAGAAATACTTTTTTCGTCCTGCCAAATGATGTCTTCAATCTTCATGATTTATTTGTGTTTCTGTTATGATATCTAATCCACTAATCCATATATAGAATGCATGCTTGTAGTTTCTTGTTTATTTTGTAGTGAATACAGGTCAGCCTTGGGAGGAGACTTGTAGTTGGGAAACAACCAAGCGCAAAGGGATCGACACTGGATGCAGAGTTTAAGGTAGGACTACCAGATCCCTGTACTTCTCTTTTTATGTATGATTGTGGAGTAATGTCAGGATAGTTGTTAAAAGTAGGAGACTTTAGACAGTTAGATTTGCCTACACTTTAGAACCCTAGTGTAGTCCGTAGGGGGTTTTCCCGCTACATCAGAATTGGCAACCGTACTGGGGAAACCTCTAGGGTTTTTTGGGGGATATTCTTTTTGGGTTTTTTAATTGGTTTAATTTCCTTTTTTGAGTTTCTGTAAGTGTATGAGTCTTTAATGGATTTTGGTCTTCCATACCAGTATTCCTTGCCTTGACAGCTTGACTATTGTTTTATTTTTTTAGAAAGTTACAGAGGTGTACGCGGCTTGTAGTGGGTCTGCATGCGTACATACGCTCCCTACCTTTAGATAGCTCGCGTACATACGCAGGCTGTTGAAGCGTCAGTAGTGTGCCTATGTTGAGAAAATGTTTTTTAAAGAAGAGACAGTCATCCTTTTCCTTATCAGAAGTCATACTTCTCAGGGGTTTTCTTGATATAGTCCTGGTCTCTGTTATAGTAGTCTGTAGCCTAGGTTTGACCTCAGTATAGATTTTGTTTATCAAATTTTTCTTGTGTTTCCTAGCTTTTTAAACTTATTTTTAGCTTGAAATTTTAAGAAAAATGAGTTGCATTTTGAAAAACAATTCCCCCTCATCGCCAGGGGGGGGCATGAATCATGTATTCATCAGTTTCTTTTAGAATATTTTGTTATTTCTCCTTTGATTGGAAGAAAATATAAAAAGTTATCTTGTTAGGTCTCTTTCTTTCTTGGCATCTGTTTTGCATTGTTATTTGAAAAAGAAAAAGAAATTAGCATAGTGTTGTGTTTTCTTCTAATTTTAAAAGCATTTCAAAAGAGAAATAAGAAGGATAATCCTTATTTGTCAGTGTTCTTATAAGTTTTAATTTTTCACAAGAGTCTTAACAACATCAGTTGCACTACCACGCCCCTTTTGAGTAAATCAATCTTTAAAAAGAACGTTAATATAAAATTAACGATATTTTTTATGTTTGTAGGGTCAACCAACTAGTTTAGGGTTAGGGCCTTGAATTAAGTTGGAGAGGAAAATATTCAAGGCCGTAAAATCAAACATTGGATTCTTAGTTAGGGAGTGTTAAAGTCCAGTGAATGTGGAATTTATCCGGGACCCCCCTCTAACACAGGGGCTAAACATGAGGTCGCGTGTGGAAAGGTAGTGGAGATAAACCCTCCAAAGAAGGACCAAGCATGGTGGGGAATGCATATAGAGGACTTGTCTTGGGATTCCATTGATCGCATTTTCCACGGAGCTTTGTGGGTATCGAATCCGTTTGAGGTCCTCACTTGTCTTCCAAAACACTTTCTTTTGACACCCTCGATAGGTTTCGGGCTTGATACCCTGCTCATTGCAGTCCACTCGACTATTGACTGTACTCGCCTAGTAATTGTTCATGCGTTGGAAACTTAGTTTCCTTTATTTTAGGGACTTACATAGGTGGTTGCGGGGGTATACCATGGTACATAGGGAAAACGTCAGGCCACACTTTACAGAGTATACCTGGAGGGTTCTTCCATGTTTGATTTTCACTTGCACCGGTAAGTTTCTCTAGTGTTGGCTAGCGTAGTTGCTCCTCCTACTAGTTAGTTGTTTGCTTGATTTTCCTTTAGGATTTTTTAGTGTGTGCTATGTTCTCCCTAGTTTTCCATAGTGAGTTAGTTAGTCATTTCTTTGGGTCTCTTACCTAGGGTGGTAGACCGCCCACTCCATCAGTCATGAGGACTTTTTGGTCTTCCACTTAGAAACGTGGAGCCTCCTTTTTATAGGCGTTGTTTTGACAACATTGGTTCGCCAAAGTCAGTGTGTGAGACTTTTATGAACTTGAACGATCTTGCAAGGGGAGAACCTGTGCATAATATCTTCATGGCTAAATTTCCTGATGATTCCAACCAAGGAACCCCTTCACGAGGGGATTCTTGTGCTTTTCCTTTCTTCGAAAACATTGGTGTCCCTTTGATGGCCACTTTGTACATTCCTAGTTTGAATGTCGGACTACCGGTTTGGTTGGGTCCATTCCAAATGTCCTGAATTCTCTTGACACTTCTCAGTTAATAACTTTATGTCATGGCCACGATGTTGATGTTCCTTCGTCAGCAAATTATTCTCCTCCTTCTTCTCTCGTCTCTGGTGAATGTACAGTTACTACTAACCGGACGTCTAAATGAAGTAGAAAGATGAAGAATAGGAAGAAGAAATCACCAACCTCTGCGAGTCATGTTGGAGATAGGTCTTCAACCTCTACATGTCATGTTGAAAAATAGCACCCAGCCTTTGCAAGCCATGTTGGGGGCACGAGCCTAGTCCCTGCAAGTCATATTGGAGTTCAATCACCAACTTATGTGAGTCATGTTGGAGATAGCTCCTCAACCTCTGCAAGTCATATTGAAGACTAGCACCCAGCCTCTGCAAGTCACGCTGGGGGCAAGAACCCAACCTCTGCCAGTTATACTAGGGGGAAAAGTCCAGTCACTATTATTCATACTGGCAATAGGTTTGTAGCATCTGTGAGTCATGTTATCAACCCATCGCCAACCTCTGCTAGTCATGTTGGAGATGTGAAACCAGTCGTTTCTATTCATGTTGGGGGCATTGATTTTGTTGAGAAACCTAGACGGATAGGACGTAAGCCTAAGTTCCCTTGTAATCTTTACAAGGGAGATCACCTTACTCATTTGTTCTATGGCATTTCATAGGTATAAAGATTGTGTTCAATGTCTGCAAGCTCTTCTCATTCTGAGTCTTCTGAGGTTTCATCATAGTTTATTCAGCCAGTGGTTGAGAAAGTGGTCATGTCGATGCAGTCATTGGTTGATCCCACTCCTCTTTTGGGGATTGAGGTTCCTATAGACCATGTAGTCTCTCAGCCTATCCAACCATTGGTTGAGAAAGTGGTCATGTCGATGCAGTCCTCAGCTGATCCCAATCCTCTTTTGGGGGGTGAGGTGTCTTTAGACCATGTAGTCTCGCAGCCTATTCAGTCGTTGTTTGAGAAAGTGGTCATGTCAATGTAGTCTTTGGTTGATCCCACTCTTCTCTTGAAGAGTGTTGAGTCTACCAAAGTGGTCACACTAATGTAGTATATGGCTGATCCCACTCTTCTCTTGGGGAGTGATGTGTCTACCGACTATGTTTTTAGCATTTCTAGTTCAGTACTTTCGGAACAAGGGGGCATTTCGCTCATTCCAAGCACACCCCCTCCAAGCCCTAGGATGGTTTCATTTGATTGAAATGACCTTGCTGAGCCTTGTCTTCCTTCTTCTTCACCTTTTCAAATAAGGGTTGAATTCAATTCAACAAACATTTATCGATGTATTGTGGATGAAGGAGCCTCTACAAGTATTTTATCCTCCTCGGTTTGGAAAGTCTTGGGATCTCTCAAGCTTGTGTCTTCTTCGCATGAGTTGTTGGCTTTTGATAGACGTCCTAGTGAATATTTGGGGGTTCTTCCTCAGTTTCCTATCTCGTTAGGTGGGAAGACTATTCTTGTTGATGTTATAGTTGTGCAAGGCCCGTTAGATTTCAATATGCTTCTCGGGCGTGATTATGTATATGTTATGAACGTTGTGGTGTCTACGCTCTTTCGGGTGATGCATTTCCCTCACAATGGAATCATTTTCACTATCGACCAGCTGGCATCTGATAATCACCATCCTAATTCGGCATTTGTTCAGGTTTCCCCTTTACATGTTCCTAGTGTTCGTATAGAATCTACCCTGCCACAGGTTAATTATGTGGCATCTTATCCTTGGTGTTCAATTTCTTATGAGAAGGAACCTATGAAATCATGTTTGACTTCTAGATACTTTCTCTCAGTAATTGATCCATTGGTGTATCCAATGGGGGCATGGGAGCCCTTGCTTCCCCCTCTTGGTCCAAGTGATATGCGTCTATTTCTGAGTCTAATCTCATTGTTTGTAGATCCTCAAGCCCACATGCTTGTGATTCTTTGTTGATAGGCTCTACCAATCCTAGCCAAAGAATCCATTGTCATATAGAATATGGTCAGTTTACTTCACCCTTTGGGACTGTTGACCCTCGTTTGCATGATTTCTCGAATTTTGAATTTCCTTCAAATGAGTCTATCCTTGAAGCCATGACTATGGTTTCTATACCGTGGGAGTACTTACACCATGGTTTGTGTTTTCTTCCCTTTTTGGAGACTTTCCAAGTTGACTATCGAAGAGAATATTAGTCTGAGCCTAGCAGTGGGCTCTACCTAAACCATTTTCATACATGAGTCATAGCCCCCTGAAGTTTTCTTTAAGCCCTTTTCAGGCTCTCTAAACATGAAAAGAATGTTGAGTGATCTTGTTTCCCTTCACACTCACCAAACTAAAATTTGAAGGCACCTCTGTCCGATGGTAGTTTACCCCTTTTTTGGTCCGGATGGTCAATTGTACAAACAAAGTTATACTTTAGGAACTTCGGTTCTCTAGAAGAGTATTCTCAGATATAATTTTAACCCTTGTTTGAGCCTAAGGGACTAAATTTACGAAAAAGGAACCCCCACAGAGTCCATAGTTAAGCTATTTTCAGACTCCCTAAAAGTGAAAAGATCTTTGAGTGAGCTTGTTTCTTCACACTCATTAAACCGGTCCAGAAGAACATCCCTTACGAAGTCCATAGTTAAGCTCTTTTCAGACTCCTTAAATATGAAAAGATTGTCGAGTGATATTGTCTTTGTCACACTCATTAAAATGGTTTTGAATAGACGTCTTTTTTGTGCTAGTTTACCCCTTTTTCAAACCGAATAGACTACCTTCGAAAAAGGTATCCCAGTGGAGTCTCCTTTTACGCTTTTTCAGACTCTCTAAAAATGAAAAAATGTCGAGCTTACCTTCTCTAGGCTCATTAAAATTACATCGAATGACATTATCATTGTGTCTTATTAATTGAATTTGCGTTCCTATGTATTTGGCCCAATGTCGACTCCATGTTGCTCTCAACTAAACCATCTCAATCATGCTATATATGAAAACCTTGTAGAAGTTTTCCTCTGCATCTTGACACCTTGACCCATGGAGGATTTTTCCCGAGTGTCCTTTTCCTGCATATGTCTCCTTTCTCTGAGCATCATTGTGTTCCTTGCACTTGGAACTAGTATGTCTGCGACACTCATTCCTCCTTTGTAACATAGCATTATTTTATTCTTTTTCAATCTTTCCAAAATTATTGAAAAAAGACAAAAAAAATTCAAATATACCCCAAAAAGAGGAAGGGAAAAGTATTTTCTTTTTGTTGGCAGCACAATGAGTCGCCCTTGGACAAAGCACATCCTTCCATTTGTTCATCAAACTTTGGTATTTAATATGACCTTAGGAAGTTTCTCTCACTACATAAAGTTGTGTATTCCTCTATTTGGTTATCCTTCCAAACATATGGAGAGTTTGCATTGCCTCCTGCATCGTGAACTTATGTCAATTCCATGTTGCCTCAGTCTCATCATTTGTTGTTATTTTGTCCAAGGGAAGTTTTACTAAACTTGAGTCGGCCCTTCTGTAGTTTGTCTCTTGTCCTCATACTTGGCCACCCCGAAAGACCAATCAAGTCCTTGTTCAAAATCAATGATTTTCTCTTCCTCATCACCGAGATCCTCTTGTCTATTCTCGGTGAGATGTCGAAGACCTATGGGTAGTGAATTCATACACTGATATTACACTCCTACCCGAGTTTTGAATATCTTAAAGTTGTTGCTCGAGCTATGAATGCCTCATCTCCAGCCATCGGGCATCATTAGCTTCTTAAAGATGGATACTATACACGTATATATTTTGATTTTGAGATGTTGATACATTTTGTATTTCTCGCGGCTACAATTTATATAGTTACATGACATGGATCTGTAGTGTATTAGATTGGAAACCATGATTTTATTTCATCCCGAGCATGGGTATGCCCACCTCGATGAGACAAATTGTTATTTTGCAGATGGCACCTCCTGAACTCTGGTCTCTGGGCTCACTCGCTTCATACATTGGTGAATATTTGTAATGTATTTCAGCCATAAGATGCTCTTATGAACTCACACATTAGGGGTCAATTATTATAACCCTAAATTGCACCAGACATGCATACCTAGCATTAGGCCATCTTACTTGCTATCTTTGCCAAGCCATCATTTGAAAAACTCTTCTAAAAACCATATTTTTGAAGATGTGCGTGCCCTTCACCACTATTGCTCACGTACACATGATTGATGTACCATTACATCCCACGTATACTGACAAAAAGTGTGAAAAATAAAAATTGCAAAGGGATACGGGTTTTTGGGTTGTTACCTAACCTTTTGACCACCCATATTCGGTCACCCAACCAAATAACTATCTTTTTTGGACTGTAAAAGAAGGTGTTGGGGTCCCTTTAAAAAAGGAAGCACAAGAGAAAAGAAACTCTGCCCATTTCAATATCCCCCCTTTGCCCCAATATTTTGCAACCACATTGTGAGTTTGAGCCTAAATTCCCTTTTTCATCCCTTTTTCATCCATTCCAAATCCTTGCCATTTCCCTAGAGAGAACTGAAGAGGAGAAGAATATGTGGAAGAAGTTGGTACATGGTGAAGAGGAGCCCAGAACCGAGTTCGAAGAGCAGTTGTCGGTCTCATATTGTAAATGACTTCATGATATTAATATAAAGAAATACTTTTTCCATCCCACCAAATGATGTCTTCAATATTCATGATTTATTTTTGTTTTTGTTATGATATCTAACCCACTAATCCATATATAGAATGCATGCTCATAGTTTCTTTTTTGTCTTTTAGTGAATGCAAGTAAGCCTTGGGAGGATACTTGCAATCAGGAAACATCCGAGCGCAAAGGTATAGACACCGGACGTGGATTTTAACGTAGGACTATCGGATCCCTATACTTCACTTTTTATGTATGATTGTGGGGTAATGTCGGGATAGTTGTTAAAAGTAGTAGACTTTAGATGGTTAGCTCTGCCTGCACTTTAGAGCCCTAGTGTAGTCCGTAGGGGGTTTCCCCACCACATCAGGAAGCTAAATCCAGGTCATGAGTCACATAATTTGTTTCATGATTATTCAATTTTTTTTATTAATAACGTATTACATGACCTTCTTGCATGGTGACTCCTCATAGTCCTTCCTTATAAGCATCTATACATACAAGGAAGTTCTTATTTGGGTCTACAATTTCTAGCAATGGGGCATTGGTTAAGAGGTGTTTCAACTATTGGAAACTTTCCTCGCACTTTGTTGTCCAGAAAAAATTAACTCCCTTCCTCTGAAGAGAGGTGATTGGGTGACCAATCTTGGAAAATACTTTAATGAACCTCCTATAGTACTCTGATAGACCCATGAAGGATATAATATCAGTTACACCTTTCAATGTAGACCATTCCATAATGGATTTGATCTTATCATAGTCAACTTCCACCCCCTTCTTAGAGATGGCATGGCCTAAGTAGTGGACTTGCCTTTGGAAGAAGTCACACTTACTAATATTTGCATAGAGCTTCTTCTCTCTTAGTACTTGAAGTACTAACTTGAGATTTTCTTCATTCTCTTCCTTGCTCCTTGAATAAATAAGGATATCATCAATGAAAACTAATACAAATATGTCCAATAACTTTTTAGGTATGTTATTCATCAAGCACATGAAGGTGGTTGGTGCATTGGTAAGCCCAAATGGCACCACCACAAATTCGTAGTGCCCATACCTTGTCCTAAAAGACTTTTTGTGGATGTTTTTATCCTTGATTCAGACTTGATGGTATCCAAATATTAAATCAATCATGGAGAAGATTGTATCACCCATTAACTAGTCAAATAGGTCATCAATTCTCAACAAGGGATACTTATTTTTAACAGTCATTTTGTTAAGTTGTTTATAGTCTATGCAATATTTGAGTGTGTCATCCTTCTTCTTCACAAACAAGGTTGGTGCTCCCTAAGGAGATACACTAGGTTGAATATAACACTTGTCTAACATTTCCTTCAGTTTTAGTTTGATTTCAACTAGCTCGGGGGTACTCATCATATAAGGTGCTCTAGACATGGGTAGTGATCCAGGTACAAGTTCTATTGAGAAATCAATGTCTCTTCTTGGAGGTAGGCCTCGTATCTCTTCAGGAAATACATCTATATATTCTCTCAATATAGGATAGTCTTCTAGGCTTGGTTTATGGTCCTCAACCAAGTACTTGTATTTCATACAAGGGACATCCTTTCCTGCAATTATTCTTCATTTGAAGGGTTGATTTTTTCTCTCACTAAGACAGGGTTTTGAATTTCTTGTAGGGTTCTGTTCTTCCCTTCCTCATATTGAAATTATAATGTTTTTTTATAACATTTCAACTTGGCCTTGTGAGAAGCCAACCAATTCATGCCAATCATAATGTCATAAGATCCTAAGGGAAGGATGTTTAAGGTTGCTTGGTTAGACAACCCATTCACAATGATTTGGAATGTTGTTAGGACCTTTGTTACTTTTCTTTTTGTTCCAGTGGCTAGTTGTACTAGCCAAGGTTTAGCATGTTGTGTTTTTGTAATTTACACTTCTCAATAGTTTGAGGGGAAATATAACTCAAATTGGAACCAAGTTAAATCATAATATAAAAAAGATGGTTGGAAATCATACCTTCCATTTCCACTACTGAGACTTGGTGGTCTGATTTCTTGTTGTCCAAAGATGCATGAATTCTTGGTATACTCATGGTCACATCATCAACCATGGTATCCTCTTGGACATTGTAGACTCTCCTACTATCTAACTACCTATGAGGAAAATCCCTTAGTATATGTTGTTCCCCACATCCCCAAAGTTTTAATGGTTCTTTCTTTGTACTCTCATTCCATCCAAGGGTTGATCCAAAGGTTTTATTTCCACTCTAAAACGGAAAGTTCTGTTGATTCATACTTTTAGTGGGAAGGTTCATCCTAGAAGTATTCCCATAGTTATTGAACCTTGAGGGATTAGCCCCCTTCTTCTTGAATCCAATTTTACCTTTCTTCTTCCAGTCCTTGGGATGTTTTGCCTTTTCGTTAAATTGTTCATAGAAGTACCTAGCCTTCCTAATGGCATCTTCTAAGGTCTTAGGTTCATCAAAATTTATCCTTCTCCAGAAGGATTGAGGCATACCACTAAGGAATCACTGCATTTTCACCTCTTCATCTTGTATATAAGGTAAACACCTCAATAATTCCATAAATTTATTGATATATTCATCTATGGTGAGTTGTCCCAGCTGGATTTCATAGAACTCATTAGTCCTTTCATCATAGTAACTTTAAGACAGGTACTTCTTATAGACAGGTACTTCTTCTTGAAATATTTCTCAAATTTACTCCAAGACAAATCCTTATCTTGGATTCCCTTTACATTTATAAGGCCCTCCCACCAAATAGAGGCCTTTCCATTTAGGTTAAATATGCCTATTTGGGCCTTCAGGTTTTCAGAGTAATCATGAACTCTGAAATACTTCTTCAGGCCACGTAACCAAGCTTATGTTTCTTCCCCATTTTTTATTTTCCAATCAAAAGTGGGTGTCTTGGATTTATTGAATTCTTTAGGGTAAACGCCCTTTGAGTGATTTCTCCTATTTCTTTTCCTTTGAGAATGTGAACTAGTCTTACTGTTGGACAGTTCCTTGGAGCTTTCTGCTCCTTCACTAGAGGAATCTTCAAATGTGTATTTGACTTTGACATGCTTATTGGTTCCATGTGGTGCATTATTAGGAGTGTATCTTCTTACATTACTTCTTTCAGGGCCATGCCTATGTATCTCAGGCAGACTCTAGGATTTCTTAGGCTGGTGTGTGTACACATTACTAGATGTTGGTCCATGTTGTAACTGTCTCTATATGTTTGACAGACTTTGCAGCAGGATGACATTTATTTCAATTTGATTTTCACGCTCTTTCATTAGCTTATCATTTTGGCTTTAAACCTTTGCAAATATTCCACTGAGACTCCTCACTGTATCAGCTAGATTTGGAGGGGTTTCTACCACCATCCTTTCATCAGATTCTTCTTCTTTGTTATGGTAAATCTGTCCCCACTCTTGGTGTGTCCCCATCCTTCTGCTTGTATATTTTTCTACGAAACCTCTGACTGGTTAAGTGTTATTGATCAACAATTTATGTTAGTTTATTAACCACCATTTTATGAATAGTACCGGTAATTTTTGTAATATGAAATTTAGCTTCATCAATTTAGTAAGCATCAACAACATATAGTCCAAATTTAATCATGAAAAAATAACATATAGCTTCATCCCTATTTTTCGTAACAATATTTAAATAACTCTTATTGATAGCGGTGCAGAGACATCATTCGTCTTGAGATTTTGGATATTATTCAATTTACACAGGGAGGGATTCATTAAATTCCACAAGGTAGGTAAATTCATGGATCAGGAACTGTCAAATTGAAGGGTCAATTAAGATCCATCGTTAAATTTGTGGCATTCATGGTCAAATTCCTGGTGGTAAGTTAAAATTGTGATCATTGATCACGTTCAGATCAACAATCCACATCGTGAAAATAGTCGTGGTTTACACTTAAAGGTCGATGGTTACAATCAAAATCCCTCACATAAATTGCACATGAGTTAAAAGAAAGGTTACTTTGCGCCTGTGGTTTCATAATATTCACTGAGGGACACGTGGTGGTCAACAGATACACAATGACGCTCTTGAGAGTGGTTTTACTGCCACCTCTCTACCTCCCACTATGCTACGAGAATATACCTCTTGGCGAACATGGTAAAGTTCTCAAAGAATTAAGTGCTTGGTTATATGGCTTGAAATTATTATACCCTTATGAATAGGGTAGGGTAGCGTACCCTCCCCCTTATAAGTTTCTAATACAATTTATTTGACTCTTTCATGAACCTTAGTAGGACAAGTGTAGTTTCCTTCTCTGATACCACTCTGTAACACAACCAAATACCTAATTATCTTTTAATGGAATGGGGTATTAAAATTTTGTTCCTATAATCCATATTAGAATTTACTTTCTATAGAAACATCATCTTCCGCTCATCAAGATCTTTCGAACGACCATATTTTTTCTCAAAATGGAGCTCTGAATTGAAAGTTATGGATACTTGGAGTGTTTCGAGTCCTCATTGGTAAATGGCCAGCTTAGTACCATGTGGTATCCATATGGTATCTTATTACTTGTGTCATCTGATGTGGAAATGATACTTTAGGTTTATGTTCCAGTCCCTTGACTCACCTTTGTCGTCATCGACCTTTCTTTTATCCCAAAGGTCACTCTCACTAACCCAAAACTCTGACGACAATGTACCAAAGAGTACCACTCCCAAAATCTTGTGGATATCTACCCTCAATTTTGATGACTTAGAGCACGTCGATGATATCCTCTGGCGTGGATTTTGACACATGGATCCCAATGGTTTCCCCGGATCATGACGGTGACCCCTGAGATCAACAGTGGAGGTTTCACTCTATCTCGTCATCGATCAATGTTTTTTGTTATCCCCAACTCCCTTAGTTGTCGGGGATTGCGTCATTGTCATCAACATTTCTTGGTCAAACATGACCCTTCCAACCTCCCACACTTCTGACGACATTGTATATGGATTTAACGACCCAGATGCCCTCATCATTTCTTTGATGAGATCAACAATTACCCTCATTAGTCCTCTCTGAACCCATATTAACTAGCGAACAATTGACACCTTTGATCCTAAGGATTTTATGGTTTCCTTGTTGGCATGCCATGTCATTTATGACATATTCATCCACTTTGTTGTTTGTAAATGTTCTTAGAGATCTATGGTGGAGATGAACTCTGAACCCTCATAGATCCATGGTTCTCGTTTTCGTTAACTTCCTCGTCATGTTGACACATGGAAAGACTTCCTTATGATATGTGGTCCCATTCATGGGTGATTTAGAGTTCTACATGGTTATATTCATCATTACAAGACTCTAGAATTGAGAAACCAGAAGACACCACATGTCCCCTTCATCGTTGGGGTTTTCTTGTCATCGTCAGGCTCTTTAGTGAAGGTTCATGCTCCACTCTCCGACTAGTATTCTCTGACAAACGACCAGGATCCGGTAGCTTCCAAATCTGAGGTTCCATATTATAGGTACTTCCCTCTGACTAATTTGCATTGACTTATGTCTAGGATATGATATTTTCCATATCCAACGATCTAGTTTAAGGGTGAGTTTGTAAATTTTTCCCTTCCCCCTTCTCGGATGACCCTTGGTCTTGGGCCACTCCTAGGGCGACATATTTCACCCCCAAGACACGTTGGCTATAGAGTTGGAATTCCACGTCATCTTCACGTCATCGTTCCCATTCCTCATTGGACTGGACCCCAAGGTGATTTACGACTAAGATCAACTCTCGCCTATCCATAGATCAAAAACTATCATTGTTTCACAGATTCCTTTATCATTGTCAATTTATTTTCCATGCACATGAACTTACCCTCTTTGTAAGTCCCAATGATGATGTAAGTTCAACAAACTTCGACGAATGGTTAGATATAGGCATCTTTGCATCCAACTGCCTAGATTTTAAGCCAACCCTCATGGATTTCATCATCCAGTGGAATCCAGGCTTATCCCATTGACCCATCATTGGTGGATGTGTGGCACTCCCTAGCCACATTGGTTGTCGAACTGGTAGACCACATTAGAATGATGTCACGTCCACTCCTACTCATTTTTGGGTGGAACTTACCCCCAATAAAAAATTAGGGTTAAGTACTTTGATTGATCGACAGCCCTTGGTTGATCCTAGGCCTTTATCATTGTTGGTCCATTTGGGGAATAAATTAATGGGTTTCATTTGTATAATCCTCGATGACGACATGGCCTTTCAATGGATTAGATCCCATCGAGGGGTCGTCTAAAGGATCAATTACCAAGTTTCCATCAACGATTCTCCTGTTGAATTGACAGTCTATATTTTCACCCCTAGACCTTGATGAACTATGGTAGATATTAACTCTATCCGACCGTTGACTCCCATTAAGGATAATTTCAAAACAGATGGGCCAAATCTCATCTTGGCTCCTCCCAATGATTTCGACGACCCTCGTTCCTTTCTCTAGGCTCATTTTCATCGGCATTTCCTTGTCACTTCCACATTTACCATCCCTTTTCTTATGACAATGATACCTACCCTAATAAAGGGCTCAGATCTACCCATCATGTCGATCCAACAGGTGTGAGTCTTCCTGATTTAGACACATAGGTCTCCATAGGGAATAATAGTTCATGCCTTGGGAAAATGGTCGATATTATGGGAAAATATCCTAAGTCTCCATTCAAGTCCTATCGATCTTTCAAGAGCTCCTATCTTTTTCAAAAAATCTCCATGGTAACCTCGTTTCATCCCAACC
>SNQJ01S0179873.1:0-10380 GCA_010110895.2 Picea sitchensis | reverse complement strand
AGAAAGAATTTTTGCAGATTGCAGGTCCAACATTGTGATCCTAGTGCGTAGTACAGAAGAGGTTGGGGAACCTTTAAAAGAAAAAGAGGATTAAATTTGTGCTATAATTGCAAAATACCGGGACATCTTGCTAAAGAATGCCCTGTCTCAGGTCCTATTTGTCTTTGTTGCAATATTGTCGGTCATGAGGTTGAGGATTGTCCAAGAATGATTGCTAAAGTTGAACGAATGAACATGAGACAAGAAAACTATGAAGTAAGTCAAGATACTAAGAGCACGTTAGAGAATCATAAAGAGAACATATCAGAGGAAGTTCAGACAACATTAGTGCAGTGGAAATAAATGATGGATGTTCACAAAGATGTCAGTTTACCAGAGATCCTGAAAGTAAAAAAAAGCATAAGTACAAGAATAGAAGACTTTGACATAGACTGTGTTTTGGATGAGGAAACACAAGTGAATATTATGATAGAAGAAACTTGGAAAATTTTGGGAAAGCCTACTGTGGTACTTTCATTGGGAAGGATAGGCTTGTGTTGGCACAGGGGAAGGCCCAGGGTTCAATGCTACAACAATGCACCAACAAAACCCTAACTACCGGCCCTTTCGGCAACACCTGCGAAGCAGATGAAGTCTCACCCGAGGGAGAGGCAGGGGTGGTTTTAGGACTCCAGTGTCTGCAACCTTAGATGGGACACAGATTTGTGATTATAACACTTAACAGAGCACTCAATAATTGACATTCATCAATATTCAGCTCTTAGTTACATCACAGTTAAACCCTAAGCACAACACAACACAATATTCATTCAGATCTATTCCATTCAAGAACTAAGCACATCCACATAGGCCAGATCTATTACTCATCCACGCTATTAAGCACATAGCATTAACATATCTATCTATCATTCATCTATGTTAAAGAACTAAGCAATAAACACATAGACACATCAATACATCGCACAAACCAAAGCAACACAACATATACGTGGTTCACCCCCATATTGGGGCTACGCCCACCAACTCTTCTCTTCTTTATTATCTTGGGTCAAGCTTCTTATAGGAACAAAGCATCCAAATCCCACTTCATAGATGATAAGAGATCTGCGCAACTCGCTAGATCCTCCTTCCTTGCGTTACAACACAAAGCCTTCCACAGTCTTTTACAACCACTTGCACTTAGCTCTGCAAGTCTCACACAGTATGCACAAAGCATCTGCAACTCATGATCACACAGAGACAACTCTAGAACTTAGCCATTCGTACTCACTACATCTCTTTACCATCTATTTATACATACAAACTAGGCCTAAGTATGGGTAAACCCATGGGCCAACATCCCATACCCGTTACATAATCCCAAATCCAAAAAAGGGCCCAAAAAGGGGCCGAGATCTCGCGATCTCCATTTCGTCTTGCGCTCTGCCTTCGAAAGCTTGTTGAAGTCCAAAAATGGTCAAAAATGACCAAGGACCCTCAAAACTTGGTCAAGGGCCAACATGCCCCCAAAACTCACCTATGACTCGTCCCGAGTCACTTTGATTGGACTAGTTATTCTTCTAAAGCCTCAAGCTTGGCTCGAGCTGCTTTGAATTGTTGTTGTGCCACGACCTCTTGTTCATCGAATTCTTGTATGACTGCTTCGTTGACATGTCCCTCTAGGCGTTGTTCAACTGTAGTGATGACTTGCTCCAGTTCTGCTCCTCGACCTTCGATCTCTGTGAACAGTTGGTAAGCCTTATTCTGTACAGGTTGGAATCTCTGAGTTACTTCCATAACTCTACTCTGAATAGTGTGGACCTGCTGCTGGGCAGTGCACTGCTCCTGGGATCGCTTCATTCTTTCCACAATTGACAGGGGCTTCAACTGCGCCTGTATTGTTTCGGCTTGATACTTTGCCTCTTGGAGCTGCAACTCTAGTGCCTTCAGTTATGGATTCTTAGTGAGTTTCTCATAGGTATGACCATTGCGATCAGTGAGTTTCTTACATTCCATAGTAAGGGATTTTATTCTCTCAACTACGCTTCGAACAGTTTCTTCTCTTTGATCCATCACATCCTGCGGGGTTTTGGGCATTGTGCAGAGCTCTAAATCTGCTATTGGTTATTATAGCTGTTGGATAGATTCTACAAGATTCTCTACTTGATGCATGCCTCATTCTTCTACTTGTGGCTCTAAGCCCGTCACAGAGCGAAGTGCTCTGTTGAGTGTTTCTTTCACTTCGAGTTGTTCTGCAAACAACTGTTCTTTTTCTTGTTGCATATGTACTCTCTCTTCTTCGAACTTTTCCTGGAGATCAACCTTCTCTTGTTCTGCAACTCYRTGTTGTTCTACGAGTACGCCTTGTACTTTATTCAAGGCCTGGGTGGCTTGTTMTTTATCTTCTTGAGYGCGACGAAGGCGAGCTTCGACTGTATCAGCTAGTCGATGGAGTTGGGCTGGCTCATCTCCCAAATCTGGTTCTCATGATGGTAGGGACGCAGTACACACTGTGAAGATGGACTGAAGGGCCTGCTATACCCCTCGGAGTTCGAACTCAATTCTATCATACATTTCCTCCTTCTTAGCTTCTTGCTTCTCCATGATTTCCAGCGAAGCGTCATTGAGAGCTGCGATAATGAAGTCAAAATCATCGGTAGTAAGCACAACCTTCATCTTGGTCACGGTGGATTTCGATTTCTTCCGGGAAGAAGGTTTCGGGGGAGAAACATTCCTCTTCTTCAGGGGATCAACCTCATCTYTGGGTGGTGTTACTTCGCCTGGCTTCGGTTCAACACCTTTTTCATTTAGTTATTCTACTTCTTCATCACCCCTAGGTTAGGTGATACTGAAGCAGTCTTTCCTGAGGCACTGCTTAAATCTTGGACCTCTTCAGTCTTCTTCATTTTGTTGGGCCTAGGTGTGTATTGTTCTTTATTTATGATCTTTGGGTTTTCAGGGTTGGAAATCTCTGCAGGTTTGGTCAGAATAAGGAGTTCTACCGACCAGTCCCTAGTGATCTCCTCAAGGTCTTCTTCCGTGAGCTTGTATTACGATTGAAGCTGCTCCTTATGTTCATCGGCTCACATTTTTATGTAAATGAAGTGTCGATCTGTGTAGAAATTCGTCGAGGGTTGGAATCTCTGTAGGGTGTTCGGAGTCATACGAGGCTCTTCTTCTATGGCTCTCTTCAGCTAAAGGTAGTATGTATAAAAAAAAACGTTCGACTACCACTGTTTTTTCATATCGCTTGAATACCAAAGTGTCATGAACTTTGCAACAAGCAGTTCAAATGGTTCAATATCCAGGAATTTCGCACCTTCCGGCATCTCCCAGCCAACAAAGGCGATAAGGATCAGGAGCTAGCTGAAATGGAACTTGTAGCCATGATCCTGGGCTTCACGATAGTCTAGCTCCATTTGATTGACTAAGGACTTTGCCCAGTTCATCTGTAGGCCTTGCACACACTTCCCTGTGAGGTCAACGACAAATCTTGTGACCTGTGTAGGTCTGTTCTTCCTTCCCAACTTTCCAACTATTAGCTGGCAGGATAGACGCACTGCGCCATTCTGGATGGAGCTTACCTTGTAGCCTCGCGTTCCCTTTTCAACATTGTCGTATGTATCCTTGATCTTCTATGATAACACATGATCTGTGGCTTTTCCTGGATTAAACTCCTATGGGTGAGGTCCTTGCATACTTAATCCCGTGATCCTATGGATCAACGTCGGGTCGACTGTAATATGGTGGTCTAGCCATAAGTAACCATCATGGTAACACGAGAGAAATAGCTTGACACAGACATTGACTTCTTGGTAACTTTCGAAGTCTGGGATGTTCATTACATTTAACAGAGTGGACTGCATGAGGTTCATCGTCCACGATTGAGGGATTATCTTTGAGTTCTTCCCCTTCATCTTGGTCAGGTACTTATATGGGGTGAGCTTACTATAGTTCTTGCGATCTTTGAGGTTGAAGTCACTAAAATTCAACGTTGCGATCTTGTCCTGATGTGCTTGAACTGCGCATATCCCCTTTAGGAGGTACGTAGTAATCATGGAGTACTCGAAATATCTTGTCATGCTATCTCGACTTACCGCGTCGACCAGAGGTGGGATGTAATCGGGCAATATGGATGGGATCAGCTTCACATTGGTTAGGTCATCTCTGTGTTTGGTTCTCTTTTCTGCTAATGGTCAGGATGACCTGGCTCTATGAGAAACCGATGGAGAGGCTTGCACTCCTCTCGTCAATGATGCTTGAATAATTGCAGACATTGCTCTTTCAGTCATTAGGTCAATGAGAACTTCCTCGAAAATTTTCTCTGCAGCGCTGAGCTTGTCCAACATGCATGCTAGTGGTTGAATATCTTGGGTTCGAAGAGTAATTGGTTAATGCAATGGGATGATTGGTAATAGCACGATGATCACTGTGAGAAATCAACTAATCTACAGGCTCAGATTCACGGTTAGAAAAAGTGTTCTCGTTGCATGGCGCGATGACATAAATAGATAACTTGGCAACATATCTCTTGCAACGGGTGCAAGGCCTTCATTAACTTAGTTTTTTCCGTTATGGTGCGGTCCCAACGGTCTGGTGGTGAACTTTCTGATCATAAATTACTTTCTATCCGTTCAGGCCGTCGGTCGAACGGTTATACTGTCCCCAACGACTATATTGCTTTGCCATGGCGAAGTGCCATGTGACGCTGTTATGATATTCAGAGAAACTCCAATTTTGCAAATTTTCCTTCTGCGAAGTTCCCTCGGGAACTTTTTGTAACTTTTCAATCTTATATCTCTTCTTACTTAGTTTTCTAGCCTTCTTTCCAGTGAGCTTCGTCTCGGAGTTCCTTTTACCATTCTGATTCTTATCTTCTTTTGGCAGAGTAACTTCGCGCTGTTGAGATTCTTTCCTATAAATCAGAGGTAATAATTCATCTGTATATGGAATAGGTACTTTAGTCTTCTTTGGGTCTTCTAGTGTTCTTCAGCTTCGACACCCACGTCTCTGGTTTGAAATAGCTTCGCGTGGTTCTCCTATTCTTCAATCAAGTGTGTGATCCTCCTAGTCATGAAATCTTTCAACTCTTGCTTCTTTTGTTCTAAGACTTCTTCTTATTTTATTTTGGCCTGATCTCCTTCAATCCAAGGTTTTCCTAGTAACATAGAAAATGGAGTGTTGTTCTCAATAAATTTAACAACTTAAAATTCTTCCTTTGTCGAAATTCCATTGACATTCATAGATATCAGGGTGAGCTTTCCACATAGGGTTATCAACTTTCCTCTGAATAATCATATTCCTTCCAATGAAGGAGTCATAGCAGGCTTCCCTAAAAGTTTTCAAGTTCTTTCTGTCATATTATTCACCTCTGTTTCCTCATCCAGAACACATTCAACCTCGAAATTTCCTATTTTTGCTTCAATGCACTCTTTTTCTTTGAAAAACTCTGGTAAGCTGATATGTCGGTGATCATTCAGGGTTTCTTTCACCTGTAGCAATACTTTCTCTGATTATTTCTGGGGTTCTATCATAGTCTCAGTTGCTTGACCTTTATCGTGGCCTTCTTGTCTCATATTCATCCTTTCAACCTCAACAATCATTCTAGGGAAATCCAAAACTTCATGGTCCATAGCTTTGCAACAAAGGCAACTAGGTCTTCTTCCAGGGAATTCCTTAGCAAGATGTCATGTTTTTTTGCAACAGTAACAAAGAGTTAATCCTCTCTTTCTTTTAAATGATCCCCAACCTCTCTTGTACTACGCACTAGGCTCATGGTAGCTAATCTGCAACAAATTCTTTCTAGGGTCCTGCATTCATTCGTTAGTCCAAACATTCTCTCTATGCATGGGTATAACATATCTTTCACTATTCTTATCAGATCTACTCATATCAAATCCTATTTCTTCTATCAATGCCCTAGTTTTCAAGCTAGGACAAATCTTATCAAACATGCCTAGATACATACTTTAGAAACACAAATTTCCACTAATCTTACTTCTACAGATCACAAAGCTTCTAGATAAAATAAATTCACTATTCTTACCTTTATCAGAGAAAAAAGCGTTCAGATCTTACCTCTTTTCTTCAGATCAGACTTCTTTTCTTTAGCATAGATCTTCACAAACTAAGTAGAGTACTGCACACTAGAGTGACAGATATACATACAAATCTTTCACAATTTCAGGTCAGATCTTTGCAGAGAGCTTTCACAGTTTCAGGTCAGATCTTTGCACAGAGCTTTCACAATTCTAGGTCAGATATTTGCACATAGCTTTCTGTTTTCTCAGTTCCCAACAATCACAGTTTTAGGTCCCAGCAACAGAACCATTTTTTGGAATAGGGGTAGACCCAGGGTTCAACGCTACAACAATGCACCAACAAAACCCTAACTACCGACCCTTTCCGCAACACCTGCAAAGCAGATGAAGTCTCACCCAAGGTAGAGGCAGGGGTGGTTGCAGGAATCCAATGTCTGCAACCTTAGCTAGGATACAGATCTATGATTATAACACTTAACATAACACTCAGTATTTAACATTCATCAATATTCATCTCTTAGTTACATCGCAGTTAAACCCTAATTACAACACAACATAGTATTCATTCAGATCTATTCCATTCAAGCACTAAGCACATCCAGATAGGCCAGATCTAGTACTCATCCACACTATTGAGCACATAGCATTAACATATCTATCAATCATTCATCTATGTTAAAGTACTAAGAAATAAACACATAGAGACATCAATACATCACACAAAGAGAAACAACACAGCATATACGTGGTTCACCCCCACCCTGGGGCTACGTCCACCAACTCTTCTCTTCTTTATTATCTTGGGTCAAGCTTCTTACATGCACAAAGCATCCAAATCCCACTCTGTAGAGGACAGGAGATTTGCGCACCTCGCTAGATCCTCCTTCCTTGCGTTACAACACAAAGACTTCCACAGTCTGTTACAACCACTTGCACTTAGCTCTGCAAGTCTCACATAGTATGCAAAAAACATATGCAACTCATGACCACACAGATCCAACTCTAGTGCTTAGCCATTCATACTCACTACATCACTTTAGCATCTATTTATACATACAAACTAGGCCTAAGCATGGGTAAACCCATGGGCCAACATCCCATACCCATTACATAATCCCAAATCCAAAAAAGGGCCCAAAAAGGGGCCGAGATCCCACGATCTCCGCTTCATCTTGCACTCCACTTTCGACAACCCGTCGAAGTCCAAAAATGATAAAAAATGACCAAGGATCCTCAAAAATTGGTCAAGGGCCAACAATTTTTTTAAAGAAAAGATGATAACCTTATGTGGAAGAGTTACTAATGTACTTATTATTGTTCATGGATTATCGACTAAAGAATAATTTTATGTCATTAAGTTTGTTGGGGACAATGCCCCTTTCCCACTTTTGTTAGGTAAGCCTTGGATTGAGAAAGATCAAATCATAAGGAAAGCAAAGGAAGAAGCTACACAAAAGAAAAATCAAGAACTAAGGGATTTCATAGCTAGAAAAATAGATCGACTAATAGAAGAACGAGAGAATAAGTCGAAGAAATAGAACAAAGTAACAACACAGGAAGGTGCTGGCACAGGGGTAGACCCAGGGTTCAACACTTCAACAGTTCACCATCAAAACCCTAACTATCGACCCTTTCGGCAACACCTACGAAGAAGGCGAAGTCTCACCCGAGGTAGAAGCAGGGGGGGTTACAGGACTTGGGTGTCTATAACCAATATGGGACACATATTTGTGATTATAACACTGTGCAGTGTACTTAGGAACAACGTGCATTAGTTTATCAACTTCATTCACATCATAGAACAGACCCTAAGGATAGCTCAACGCAGTAACCATGATAGTATACACATCACATTTAGCATCATAACTTAGATTTAGCACATTCAACAAAAATAAAGCACTAAGCATTCATAGATCAATATGACATTCATATTAATCAACGCACTAAGTAGATCCACAACATAAACATCACAACACAAAGAAAACCATCAACACAATATATACGTGGTTCACCCCAGTGTGGGGCTATGTCCACCAACTTATTCTTCTCCTTTATTAGTCTTCAATCTCTTACATTCATATTCTCATGTGCACTAAGCCACAAAGCCAAACTTTGCAGAGGACAGGAGATTTGCGCACTGAGCACTAGATCCTCCTTCCCACAATTAGGTCAAGGCACATAGACAAATCCTTTAACAAGCATAGCTCCTTACATACACGTTCTATTGCACAAAGCACTCAAAAATACTTTCACTTATCCAACAACCCCCCCTCACTACATTACATTCTTACTTATTTATACTTTTACATTCCCTTACAAGAAGGACTAATCATGGGTAAACCCATGGGCCGACATCCCATAAACCCTAATAAAATAAACCCTAATGAACCCCTTGTTGGGTCCACAAATCAAGTGAGATCCCATGATCTCAGCTCCACCTAGGCACTCCATATTCGACCAGCCTGTCGAAGTCCAAAAAGTGGTCAAACCTGACTAATGTTTCCTCAAAACATGGTCGAGGGCCAACAGGCCCCCAACACTCACCTGTGACTCGTCCCGAGTCACTCAGATCTGGGAAACGTTGATTCAAAGGCCTTGAGCTGTCGTGACTTCCTGCTTCGCCTGAACCTCCTACTGAATGAGTTCCTAGATCATTTGCTCTATAATAGGCCCTTCAACATGTTGTTCCACTGTTGCAACCACTTGGTCTAGCTGAGAGCCTTGTCCGTCAATTTCTTCAAATACTGTGTAGGCTTCATCCTGCACTGGTTGTAGCCTCTGTGTGACTTCCATTACTTTGTCATGGATGGTAGTAATCTATTGCTAGACAAAGCGTTGTTCCTGATATCTCTTCATTCTTTCTACCGCAGTGAGTAGCTTCATCCTTTCTCCATGATTTCCAGCAAAGCATCGTTGAGAGATGTGATGATGAAGTCAAAATCATCGGTAGTAAGCACAGTCTTCATCTCGGTCACGGTGGCTTTCAATTTTGTTTGGGAAGAAGGTTCCAGGGGAGAAACATTCCTCTTCTTCAGGGGATCAACCTCGTCTCTGGGTGGTGTTACTTCGCCTGGCTTCAATTCAACTCCTTTGTCATTTAGTTCTTATACTTTGTCATCACCCGCTCGGTCAGTTGATACTGAAGCAGTCTTTCCTGATGCACTGCTTAAATCTTGGACCTCTTCGGTATTCTTTGTTTTGCTGGGCTTAGGTGTGTCTTGTTCTTTATGCGTGATCTTTGGGCTGTCAGGGTCAGAAATCTCTGCAGGTTTGGCTGGAATAAGGAGTTCTGCTAACCAGTCCTTAGTGATCTCCTCAATGTCTTCTTCTGTGAGCTTGTAGTACGATTGAAGCTGCTCCTTATGTTCATTGGCTTGCACTGTTATGTAAATGAAGTGTCGATTTGCACATAACTTCATTAGGGGTCGAAATATTTGTAGGGTGTTCGAAGTCATGCGAGGCTCTGCTTCTATGGATCTCTTCAGCTGAAGTTAGTACATATGAAAAACAATGTTCGACTACCACTTTTTTTTCATATCGCTCGAATACCAAAGTGTCACGAACTTCGCAACAAACAATTTGAATGGTTCAATATCTAGGAATTTCACACCTTTCGACATCTCCCATGAAACAAAGGCGATAAGGATCAAGAGCCAGCTGGAATGGAACTCATATCCCTAATCTTAGGCTTTGCGACAGTCTATCTCCATCTGATTGACTAGGTACTTCGCCCAGTTCATCTGTAGGCCTTTCACACACTTCCCTGTGAGGTCAATGATAAAGCTTGTGACCTACGTAGGTCTGTTCTTCCTTACTAACTTTTTGGCTATTAGCTAGCAGGATAGGCACACTGCACCATTCTAGATGGAGGTTACCTTGTAGCCTCATGTTCCCTTTTCAACATCATCATATGTATCCTTGATCTTCTGTGCTAGCGCATGATCTGTGACTTTTCCTAGATAAAACTCCTATGGTTCAGGTCCTTTCATACTTAATCCCGTGATCCTATGGATCAATGTCAGGTCGACTGTAATACAACGGTCTAGCCATAAGTAACCACCATGGTAATACGAGAGAAATAGCTTGACACAGACATTGATTTCCTGGTAACTTCCGAAGTGTGGGATGTTCATTACGTTTAACAGCGTGGACTGCACGAGGTTCATCATCCATGATTGAGGGATTATCTTTGAGTTCTTCCCCTTCTTCTTGGTCAGGTACTTATATGAGGTGATCATACTATAGTTCTTGCGATCTTCGATATTGAAGTCACTAAAATTCAACGATGTGATCTTGTCCTGTTGTGCTCGAACTGCGCGTATCCCCTTTGGGAGGTATGCAATAATCATGGAGTAATCAA
>SNQJ01S0179872.1:4176-23648 GCA_010110895.2 Picea sitchensis | reverse complement strand
ACCTTGTACAATGTCTACTATAAACAGATATTCAAAAAAGAATAGAAAAGATACAATGGAAAATACAAACATTACATAGAGATTTTTCCCCTGGAAACCCAAACCGAGAAAACCAGCATATATTATATTTATTCATTGTGTTACATTGTTTACAATACAATATACATATAGGAGCCAGCGGCATCCAAAACCCTAACCCAGTGACCTAGATTAGTCCAAAACCCTAATTCCTTAACAGGAAATAGAAAACCATCGGCAAAAACCATGTGCTGAAAAAACCACCTAAATACATGACATGTTTCCCGAGGTAGGTGTCATGTTTCCCTGCACCCCCCGAGGGGGGACCTAGTGCCCCCCCCCTCTAACCCCCCTACGCACCTGATGCATATGCTCAGACATTACTACTCGTGCAAATAATTTAACACATACCCGACAATGAGGATGGAACTATCCAGAGTAAGCCTCCTCTTCTTAGTGGTTCTCTTAATGATGGATTTCCTCTTTCGGTCGTAGGCGATGGCTAGTATATCGGTGACCTCATCCACGGGTTCGGGGATTTTTTTCTCTCCCCAAGTAAGAGTGTTTCCCAAGATCCCGATGGTGTATATCTACTCAAGATTGGGTTCTTGAACCTCTTATGTATGTCCCGAAATCTCGGCCTCTGGTTATTGCTCGTCGGGAGGTGTAGTACCGGCCAAAATTGATGAATCAGGGGTAGGCTTGGTACTTACTTGATAATCGGCTGTCGAGATGTCGATTTACTGTTGTGGAATTTATCCTTCTTGTTCGCCCGATCCTAGCGCATATTTCGAGCTGTCCATTGGGGTTCCCAGTGTATCGAGTAGCTCAGTGTCTAAGGAACTTTCGACCTCCTGGTCACTCTATGGAAGGATTTGTATTGGAGCATCGGGAGTTGGGGAAGATACTTTCTCGAGTTCCTTTTCCTCAGTAATATTTATCGGAGTCACCATGGAAACCTTTGGACTCTCCTCATCATCATAGATAGTTATTAATTCATGCAAGGGGTTTGGTGCACAATTTCTACCTGGTGTCCTTGATATCTTTGGCTGAGTTGAAATTACCCCAGGTGATCCAATCTGTGGTGGTGGGATTTCAGGATTTTTTGGCCCGGTGATCCCTTCAATTTGTATCGATGCTAATCCACTTGGCTCTCCTCGGCTTTCGATTGGGTTTTCGCCAGGAACCCTCATCATCTCTACGAGGTCTATGTTGTTTTGCAACTAATCAATTACTCTTAGTGTCGCTTCCATTAACCACAGACCCCTTGTTTGTGCCTCTGGTGTCAATAACAATCCCCTACCCTACATATATGTTACCTCTGTCATTCTGATTTCTTCCCTGGCTATGAGGGCCTCTTGATCCGATTGTTCTATTGTTTCCACCTGTTCATCCACGCTCATGGCCTTGAACCTAGTCATGTTTGGGTTGGCCATCCTCTACACCACCTTGTCTCATTCCTGGGCGTTCTCTGTGAAGACTTCATCCTCAAACTTATCATGAGCATATGGCCAGCAGGATGACACTTGTGATGCATATTGGAGGACAAGGCCTTTAGGGTCATGGTTTTGGAATCGGCATGTAGGGAACCTAAATTCAATGTATCTCAGCCCTTCTTGTTTGGCTTGAGTAGTATCCTTTACCAGATAGAACCCTACATGGAAACCGTAGGGTATGAAGGCTCGTTTCTTATCTTTGACCAATGTGGAGTTATATCCCTACAAGATGGTCTGATAACAAATTTCTCCCACAAAAAGTCAGACTAAAACATGAGCTGGTAGGAGATTTGGTGCTTCGGTGGCCCCAAACACCCTGATGTAGGTTGTGCACTCGTCCAAGTACCAATGGACTACCTTGGCTATTATTTTCTTGGTTGTCTCCATAGCCTTGGGAATTCCTTCTTAAAAAGAATAAAATAAATACAGGCGATGAATTCATCACAGATGAGGGAGTAAGATTTCTTGTACCTGTTTTCCCATAGCACGTTGAAGTAGACGTCGACCGGTAGCTCTGGAACATGCCAGCTCAGATTCATGGTGGCAAAGACGTTCCTAGCACACATGACATCGAGAAATTACAAGGCCATGTAGAAAGTTGGTGCCTCTCCTTCCTTCAGTGTCTAAGCCTCCTACACACAGATGCTTAGTTGTTTGAAGATTATTTCTCCCAGTTGAAACTTCTCCCAATGATTGCAACTATGTATGCCAAAGGCATCCATGCTTCTGAAAACTTGGAGCAATCATTTTCTCTGTACAGTCGGAAGATGAGAGCCATCAAATAGATGTATGGATCCCTAAGGTTGATTGTCCTGTACCATCCCTTGCTCCGATTGGTGAATTTATTGTCTTCCCTCCACCATGAAGCCATCAACCGGATGGTGTCATGGAATTCATAGAACTTCACCACGAAGTTCATCTTGATATGCTCCTCTAGATCCTTGAGCTTGTAGTATTTATGGACCTCTATCAAGAGAAAACCTTCGACACACCTACCATTCTCATCATTGATCAAACATTTATGCTCGTCCATGTGGTCGATGAGCCACTTCAGGACCTCTATGGAGGGGAAAATGGGAGTCCTTCTAACCACCATGTGTAAATACGATTGTCGGATGTTGGGGAACACCTGGTCATCAAGTGCCCTTATGTCTGGGTCGTTGTGCAGGATATACTTTGGATATTATTCTCTACTAATCATGTTGAAGAGATCCCCCCACTATGGGAGTGCTACCTTGGATCCGGTACTTGCCTTTGTATCACTAAAGGCTAGAGGCTGGATGAAAACTTTCTTTGTTGTTGTCTTAATGATAGGCTCCGGCCTAGGGGCATACTCCAATTTCCTCGTGGTCCCTAGAGAAGAACCTTCACTTGTATCTGGTTCTTTTAGATTTGGTGCCCTCGACAAGCATCTGGTGGTTGGCTTTCTCGATGGCATTGTTCTTGCAACTTGAGTTGAGTTTAGAGATTGTGTAAAAACCAGACAAACATGTATAAATTATAACCAGCAAATTGACAGACTTGGATTCATACCTCTAAAGCTTATTAAACCTGGTTTTTGATAATCACAAGGGTCAGTACAACCTTCGAGTTACTCATTTTTCTCCTTCGGATGCTCTAGAATTCTCTTATGCGTGGAATGAGTTTGTTCACAATGGTTCAAGAAATTTAAACAGGGAAGATCTTGTTGTGTCGCATTAGCCATTTAATTCAGGTTATGAGTGAAATTTCAATAATCTACCGCTGAATAGTTAGAGGATTTAGAACTTAAATTCATCATGGGTTGACAACGGAGGTGTGGGTGGTGATGTGGTCTATCGGAGATTTCAAAAATGTTGTTTTAATTTTCGCATGAGGTAGCAACTAATGAGGGATCGGGTATTAATTAGCTCCTTAAATGTCAAAAATTTGATCATATCTAACGCTGAAAATGTCTCGTCGTGCCGCTCTTTCAGTGGGTGGATTGGGGGTTGGGATTGTGCTATGAATATTTTCGTTGATACCCTCATGCAAAATATTCGATGCTAATCGATCTTATCGTGCAGTGTTGACGCGGCAAAGTTGACTCGGAGGTGTGACTAGGACCTAGGGAACCAAGAATGACTTGGGATATCACTAGACTGTACGACTCTCTTACCTAGTGAAGGCATGTTGCATTCAAGACCAGTGACTTAATTCGCTCATATTAATCGGAGTCATGACTTTCCTTAAGTTGTTCGTTCTAAAACCAAATCCTCACTTGTCGATGCCGAAAAGTGTCAAGGATCGATGATCAGCGATAAACCTACCCAAGTGCTCTCGGATCGACTCCCTCAAAAAATCCGCAATGCTAAAAATGCGTCGGGGATCGGCAATCGGGGATAATTTTATCATGGTCAAAATGTTTATTGTGATCGTTCTAGATTTTCCCTGATCTCGATAAAGTGCATCTGGCATCGGTTATCAGCGATTTCTTTTCGTCCTTTGTTAACGTCTATCCTCCTCGTATTTTACCGATGTTGAAGGGGATCATCTATCTCTCGAGCCCTTATGAGAAAAACTTATGCAAACCAAAACTACCTTCTACCAATGTCGATGAAGAGCGATGCTCGGCGACTATTTTTTTCGAGTGGTTCCTTTGCTTACTTGAATTCTATCCGACACCGAACCTGAGCACGTTAGTTGTAGTGTTTAGTTGTCGATTCTTAATACAGGTGTTAAGGTGTTTTAGTCATGGGGTTTCATAAGTTCAAACAAACTTGACTAGATGATGAGAGTCATGAAAATAAACAAAGACAAAACGTTTCCCAAAATGAAATCGATTCAGACAGTGCAGAAGACCAATTGGTACCCAAAAAGTGAAAAAAAAATGATAAGTCTTTTTAGGGTGTGTTGAGTGCTCAACAGGTTCAAATTTTAAGTCTTCCTCCCTTGTTTTATAACTTACTAGTTAATGGTTTGAATCCATTTCTCAATAGATAAATCACTACTCTTTTCATTGGGAGACATGAATATTGATCTCTTAAAATCATTTGATTTATGGATGAATTGCTCTCACTCTAAGCTATCTTTTCATACTAAAACATTTTGATGACAAGTTTACTTGTTGTTGTAATAAACAAATTAGTTACAGTCATTAGAGTTGCAACAAACTCTTTCATGCTTGCTTTATTATCAACTAATTCACCATCGAATTTGATGCTTAGATATTGGAAAATAATCTATTGTTGAAGGGTTATATTTTGGCATCTTTGTTTCATAATTTCAGGGGTGAATTCTTATTGTTGTTGCAAATGTTTGCTACATCCATTTAGGGTCGATTATTATTGTTGATAAATCTTACTTAGCAACCCTTTCAACCATCAAAATTGTGGTTTAAACATTGGAATATCGTCTACTAAGCAACGGATTCATTTCCTATCATTTATTTTTTATTTTGATGGTAATTTATTGCAGTTCTTACTATTCTTTCTAGTTGTTTTCCCAGGTGTTTTGAGGCTATTTTACATGATATTTGATATTGGGATAGTTGTTCTAACATTGGTTTTGTAGGCACTTTTCAAGATTATCTCATATCTTTCCCCAAGGAACTCTTCATCAAACCCTAAACACCTTCATCTAGTCACCAAAACAGGGACCTTTGAAAACCCCTTTATCTTCATTCTCCATTCCCTTGAGGTCACCCAGGAAGCCTCCCTTCTGGTGGAATCATCCATCACTAAAATGAGGGGAGTAATTTCTAAGGTGACATAGTTCTTACTCCCAGTTGTGTTGAACTAGTGATTCTTGTGGTTGGCTTTTCCCAAGCGATAGTTTGTGCGATAACACGACCAAGAGATATGGACAGATACTTTCCCCTTGTAGACTATTATGAGGAACCTATGTCCGAAGAATCTATCTTCGCCTATCTGGTTATTAGAGGCCCCGGGGACTAAAACAAAAACTCATTCGGACATCACAAGCCCGAAATAAACTCAAGCCAACTCGATTGGGAGACCTGTCTGACACTGATCAAACCCCACTTACATGAATATATTTTGCACAAATGAGTTCGTTCAAGAATTAATGAGGTGGTTCCATTAATTGGATCGAGCCCTCGGTCCGAAGAGTCATAAGGAGAGGTGCAAGTGGATTTTATTGATCATAGTGATAACTCTAGTAAGTCCTCCACCTTTGTTCTTTCTGATCAGACCAGTCATTTTGGAAATCATCCAAATGCACATGATGTCGGGGTAGTTCCAATATCATGTTTCATTGGAGCCAATCTCATTATAAACAAGTTGTGAGGTGGTGGGGAGCCAAAGATGTAACATCCCTGCTATAATCCCCAATTTAATTAATGCTTAATGTAGATTAATGCATGGCTATGACCAAGCAATGTAATATGCAAATTGTATTTCTATTTTTAAATAACTAAAATGTGATACCAGCTATTGGGGGACATGGACAAAGATGGGGGATGATTTTTCCACAAGATAAAGGAGTGTCTAATGGGGGTTCAAGGGGAAATTATTATTGGTATTAATTCAAACTCATATTTCTGAATTTTATCATTGGGGACAACCTTCTATTTTATGGTTGAGTGTATGAGAGCTCAATCATTAAAATCATGTAAGAGGGTGGGTGTAGAAAGCCACATCCCATAGTTATTTGGAGCATGGAGCTGAAGTATAATCAACATTGGGTAGAGTGAGAAGTCAACTAGCTTAGGAAAATAGATAAACTTTGTATGGGAAGAATAGGAAGTTTTTAGAGGTATGTTTTTGGCATGAACATAAAGTAGAGAACAAGGAAGAAGAGTGTTATAGATGGAGTAAGAAGGTTTGGCGAATTCCAGAGCATGTTGGAGTGTTTTGGAGCTAAATACTGAAGAAACAGATTGTCAGGCCTGAAGAATGAACTCCCATGTGAGTGCATTGTAACAACAAGTGATTGTTGTAGTGTATACTAGTAGTTTTTCCTAGAAATGAATGCCCTTGAGTTCCTAGTGGAGATATTCCTAGTTGTCTCTGACAGAGAGACCATGATAAACGAATGGGATGCTCGATGGATTGAGAATAGTGAAGGCGTGTATTCTTTGGGTTGGGTAGGTCAAGAGGAAGAGAGTTGGTGGAAATCAGGATAGATGTAGGAGAATACTAGAGGTTCTGTGGGATATGAGCTATGAGTGGACAATGAGAGACACCCTTTTATTATGGATTCCTAGCCCCATCTCGAGGGTGACTTGTTGTTGAGATTTAGAAAAACAATTCTATGGTTTGGTAGAAAATCCGTCCCAAGTAGCTGGTTGCACAATTGTTTTAGAAAGATAAGTGTTTACCTATTTTCCTGAGTTATTTTATGAGTTTAATTGTTTTTCACTTTACTCTATGCATAAAAATGAATTATATCTTGTTGTGGTGAATTTATTAGTTGCATTTACATTTTGTACTAGTATGGAAAATTGCATGAGCTTGATTGTCGTGTTTTTTGTAATTCTACAATTAAATGTATATGTTAGTCAATTTTAGCAGTAACAATAATGGGATTATGGCGTGATGCTCGAATCGTCGCGTGCACTGGGAAATAGTTGTTGCATGTTGTACAAAGCCTATTGCGCACATGGTTTGTCTCGGTGAGGAAATGACATTCATGTTAGTTAGTATGGCATAGCTAAATTTAAATAATGGTATCCACAATGGTTAAGTTTTTGTATAATTCACAGCTCATAAGATATAGGAATTTAGTTAAATGAAAGATTTTGAATTCTCTTTTTTCTATGTAATAATGCTCCTTAGTTAGGTTGGGGAACGTTATAGATTGGTATTAGATATTTTGTTTCAACACCAGACTTATATGGACTAGAGATCAGTATGAATTTGGTAATCCATCATCTCAACTTTTGAGTTATGCCAAATTTGGGGAAAATATTAAAATTTGAGTGAAATCCTCAAATTTCTAAGAAAATTCAAGTTAGAAGTACACTCAGAACATTTGTTATGGAGGGGTCATTTCAAATTCCAAGTGATTGAATTGGATTAGACAAGCCAGTTGGGAATTTTCATGATGGTTGCGAGCTGGAAATATGGAAGATAAACTAAGTGAATAAAGGACTTACATGTGTTAAATATTGGTGCTATGTGGTGTGGAATTAGTGGTCTGCGCAGAATATTGGTGTGTGGTATAAAATTTGTGTGCACTAAATATTTTTGCGTGGTATAAAATTTGTGCGCACTGAATATTGGTGCATGACAAAAGTTGTGTGCATTGAGTATTGGTGCATGGTACAAAAGTTATGTGCATTGAATATTGGTGTGTGGTGTGTGCGCTAAATATTAGCGTTGTGCAATGTGAAACTTGTGTGTTGAATATTAGTGCATAATACATAACTTATGCACATGTGGGATTTGAAAAGGAAGAAGAGGAGGAAAGGGAAGGAAATTTGTCGACGATAGGTACGGGTCAATTTGGTGGATTATTACAGCAGTAAACCAGTGGTTTTTTGTATAAATTTTGTAGTTTTGAAGGTCGTCAACTTGAAGAGATATTTTAAGGGCCTAAACGACATTTTTAAGCAGTCAAAAGTCACGAGAACTAGGTGTACCTACCACTAGTACACCCACTAATTGTAGCTTAAATAAAAGAACTCAGAGAAATCTTTCCAACGAGTTATTTTGGTCAGTAAAAGAGTGCAAGGATATTTTCCAAGATCGACCTGAGATCATGTTATTATCAAGTGAGAATAAAGGAAGAAGATACCAGCAAGATGACGTTCAGAACAAGATATGGGCATTATGAATTTATGATAGTGCCATTTGGGCTATCAAATACCCTATATTTTTTTCATGTGCCTCATGAATGGAGTATTCAGAGAACACCTGGAAAAGTTTATGATTGTGTTTTTTGGATGATATACTCATATACTCAAGAACATAAGAAGAACATGAGAAAAATTTAAGAATGGTGTTGCAAGTTTCAAGAGAGCATAAATTGTATGCCAAGCTAAGTAAGTGCATCTTTTATCAAAAGAAGATTCACTACTTAGGGCATATTATTTCGGCAGATGGGATAGCAGTTGATCCCAAGAATATAGAGGCCATTAGAGGATGGCCAGTGCCAAGAAATGTGACATAGGTCAAATAATTCATGGGTCTTGTCAGTTATTACTAAAGGTTCATAAAAGGCTTTTCAAATATTGCAAGCCCAATCACCTCTTTGCAAAAGAAGAGAGTGAAATTTGAATGGACTTCTAAGTGTGAAGAGAGTTTTCAGAAGTTGAAAAGAATTTTGACAAGTGCGCCAATATTAAAGATTGCATATCAAGATGAAGATTTTGTAGTGTGCATGGATGTGTGCAAGGAAGGGTACGGTGGATTCCTTACTCAAAATGATCATGTGGTGTGATACGAGTCCCAAGAATTAAAATATCATGAGAGGAATTATGCCACACATTACTTGGAATTAGCAGCAATTATACATGCACTAAAGATGTGGAGACATTACCTCATGGGTCGAATATTTGAGCTAAGAACAGACCATTGTGATCTAAAACATTTGTTTGGTCAGCCCACATTAAATGCTAGACAAACTAGATGACTCAAATTTATAAGTGAATATGAATTTGAAATTAAACATATCAAAGGAAAGGAAAAGCAAGTGGTTGATGCACTCAGCAGAAGAGCGCATGAGATGCATGTTAGAACCATTATCATGTACATATTAGATTTAAAGGATGGAACTTTAGAAGCAACAAACTTAGATCAACAATATTTACGAACAAAAGAAACATTACATCAAGGCAATTTACAGCAGAAATTTAAAATTTATGAGTTAAAAGAGGATGGAATCCTCATGTAGAGAGGGAAAATGTATGTGCCAAATTCCGGTGAGATGAAAAATATTGCATTAAGGGAAATGCAGAGTGTACCATATGTTGGGCACCCAGATATCATAAATTCATTGCAGTTATGAGGAACCAATGCTTTTGGCCATGAATGAAGAAAGAAGTGGCTAATTACATAGCCACGTGCCTGGAGTGTCAAAAGGTGAAGACTAAACATGACATCCAGCTTGGATGCTACAACCATTGCCCATTCCTAAGAGGAAATGGGAAGTGGTTACAATTGATTTTATTACAAAGATGCCTAAAATAGTGAAGCAACATGATTCCATCATGGCAGTGGTGGATAAATTGATGAAGGATGCACACTTTATTCTTGTGAAGACGACACACAAGGAAACAAATATTGCATAAGTATACATGAAATAAGTTGCCAAGATACATGGGGTGCCTAAGGCAATTGTTTCAAACAAAGATCCAAAATTCACATCAAAATTTTGGAAAGGTTTGCTCAAAGGTTTCGGGACAAATTTAAATCTCAGTACATCGTATCACCCAGAGTCATGTAGGAAAATAGAGAGGACCAATAGAATAATTGAAGACATGCTCAAAATGTATGTGATGGACCATCCATCAAGGTGGGAGGATTATATCAACTTAGTGTAATTTGCTTACAATAATGGGTATCAAGCCTTATTAAAGATGGTCTCATTTGAAGCATTGTATGGTAGGAAGTGTAACACACCAATGAGTTGGTATAACCCATCAGATAGAGTTGTCATTGGGATAGAATTTTTGAATAAAATGGAAGAGAAGATGATAAAATTTAAAAGATGCCTACTTAAAGGCTGACTAGGAAAAGCAAGAAAATTATGCAGAAAAGAATAGAGTTTTCAGAGAATTTAAAGTGGGCGAACATGTGTTTTTAAAAGTTTAAGCGAAGAGAAGTTCACTAAGCTTCGGTTGCTACCCAAAGTTGGCAACAAGATATTGTGGGTCTTTTGAGATCTTAGAGAAGATAAGGAGAATTGCATACAATATGCTAGCATTTATTACATCCATGAGAATGCATAATGTATGTCATGTGTCATTATTAAAGAAATATGTTCCTGGCTCTAAAATATAATTGATTGCATTGCGATCCAGGTGGAAAACGAAGGGTATTTCCAAGTGGAACCAATATGCATCATGGACCAGAAATTCAAAGTTTTTAGGAATAAACCAATCGTCCCAGTAAAGGTCCAATGGACCTACTACAATCTTGAAGATGCAACGTGGGAGAACAAAGAAACTATGCAGAAGGAATACCTACAATATTTTTGTCAATTTTGAACAAAATAGAAGCTAAAAATGCAAGACTCCATTTTGGGGAACCTGGATTTCTAGAACCACATATTATAATTTCTTGGCCACCTACACTAACAGCCCTAATAAAATAATGGTGCAACCTAATGGATTGAGATAAGTAAAGGGAGTGCATTCCTTGGTTCGATAGGTTGATAGAAACAAGATATTATGGTTGGAACTGTTGAGATAAGTAAAGGGAGTGCATTCCTTGGTTCGATAGGTTGATAGAAACAAGATATTATGGTTGGAACTGTTGTTGGAATTATAAAATTGTAAAAAAAAAAAATCTAAGTATTGTGATGTAAATTTTATATGATTTTTGCCATGTTGTTGTGCGTCAAGGATGGTGCACAATTGTAGGGGAGGGGGAATGTAACATCCCTGCTATAATCCCTGGTTTAATTAATGCTTAATGTAGATATAATTTATGGTTATGGCCAAGAAATGTAATATGCAGATTGTATTTATGTTTTTAAATAAATAAAATGTGATATTGACTATTGGGGAACATGGACAGAGATGGGGGTTAAGTTTTCCACAAAATAAGGGAGTGTCTAAGAGGGGTGCAAAGGGAAATTATTTATGGGTATTAATCCAAACACTAATTTATGAATTTTATCATTGGGGACAACTTTCTATTTTCTAGTTGAGTGTATGAAAGCCCAATCATTAAACTCGTGTAAGAGGGTGGGTGTATAAAGTCGCATCCCATAGTTATTGGGAGCATGGGGTTGAAGTACAATCAACATTGGACAAAGTGAGCAATCAACTGGCTTGGGAAAATAGAGGAAATTCATATGGGCAGAACAAGCAATTTTTTTAGGTATGTTTTTGGCATGAACAGAAAGCAAAGAACAGGGAAGAAGAGCATTTTAGCTAGAGAAAGAAGGTTAGGTGAATTTTGGAGCATGATGGATCATTTTGGAGATGAAGACTGAAGAACCATATTGTCAAGCTTGAAGAGTGAGCTCATGTGTGAGTACACTATAACAACAAGTGATTGACGTTGTTTATACTAGTTTATTTTCCTAGAAGTGAGTTCCCTCGAGTTCCCAGTAGAGAGATTCTTGGTTACATGTGCCAAAGAGACCCTAATAAACTAATGGGAAACCTGGTGGACTGACAGTGATGAAGGGGTTCATTCCTTGGGTTGGGCAGGATGGGAGGAAGAGAACTGGTGGAAATTAGGATAGATTTATGAGAATACCAAAGGTTATGGGAGATCTAAATTGTGATTAGGTAGTGAAAGACACCCTTTTTTTGTGGATTCCTAGCCCATCTCGGGGGTGACTTGTTGTTGAGATTTAGAACAACAAGTCTATGGTTAGGTGGAATGTTTGTCCCGAGAATATTGTTGCAAAATGTTTTTAAAAAGATAAGTGTTTACATGTTTTCCTGAGTTATTTTATGAGTTTAGATGTTGTGCGCTTTACTCTATGCATGAGAATAAATTATATGTTGTTGTGGTGAATTTGTTAGTTACATTTACGCTTTTAACTAGTATGGACAATTGCATGAGATTGGTTGTCATGTTGTTCATAATTTTTCATTTAAATGTATATGTTAGTGAATTTTAGTAGTAATGGTATTGGGATTCTAGCGCGATGCTCGAATTGTCACGCGCACTGGGAAATAATTGTCGTGTGCGGTACAAATCCTAGTGTCTGTGTGGTTTGTCTCAGTGATGACACAAAAATAATGTTAGTTAGGATGATATAGATATCCTTAAATAATGGTATCTACAATGGTTAAATACATGTATAATTCATAGTTGTTAAGCTACAAGAATTTAGTTAGCCGAAAGATTTTGAATTTATATATTTTTTTTAATTTTTTTTCTGCGTAGTAATGTTCCTCAATTAAGCTAGGGAACATTACAAAATTCAAATATTGAGACAAATAATAAATGCAGGACGATGTTAAAGAATCGAGGAGGGAGTGTTACCCTAGTGGTGGGTGACTATTTGTAGGTTAGTCAAGTCAAAGAAATGGAGGGTTAAGTTATTGTAGGAAAATTTTGCAGGCGTCGTATGGTGGTGTACTCTATGGAGAAATGGATCAAAAAAAACTAGGCTTCCAATATAGGCTATGTCCCGACCTTTCATCTATTCTCTCAAGGGTGGATAGGATGTTTTTTCGGGTCAAAGGAAGACATGGAATTCATTCTTTCTAATCGATGGTATTGGAATCGTTGTTTACTCTATGTCAAACCATGGAACACCCTTTTTAATGTGCTGGAGTGTTGGCCCTTGACCAAGTTTTGAGGATCCTTGGTCAGGTTTGACCTATTTTGGGACTTTGACGGACTGTCGAAGGCGGAGCGCAAGTCAAAGTGGATATCACAGGATCTTGGCCCCTTGTTTATGGCTTTTGGGTTTTGGGCTTATGTAACGAGTATGGGGATGTCGGCCCATGGGTTTACCCTTGGTTAGGCCTTTTTGTAATGTATAAATAGATGTCTAGGCAATGCAAAGAGGGACTTGGTACCTTGCTAAGTGCTAAGATAAGATACACATCTATGTGATTTTGTGTTAAGTGATAGTTGTAAATGCTTTGTGCATACTGTGTGAGGCTTGCAAGGCTAAGTGCAAGTGACTGTAAGAGACTGTATAGAGGATTTGTGTTGTAACCTAGCTCGGGGAAGGAGGATCTGGTGAGGTGCGCGCAGATCTCTTGTCTTCTGCGGAGTAGGATTTTGATGCTATGTACCTGTAAGAATATTGACCGAAGATAATAAAGAAGAGAAGAGTCGGTGGATGTAGCCCCAGGCTAGGGGTGAACCACGTATATCTTGTGTTGTGGTTTCTTTGTGCATTGTGATTTTTTTATTGTTTATATGATTATTGCTTAGTGTAACGATGTATGCTTAGATGAATATAATAGCTTAATGCCTAATGATGTGAATAATATGCTAGATCTGATCTATGTTGATATGATTAGTGCTTGAATATATTAGATCTAGATGAATATTGTGTTTCTCTGTAATTAGGGTTTATCTGCATTATAAACAAAGGTTAAATACTAATGAACGATAATTGCTAAGTGCTATGTTAAGGTGTTACAATCACAGATCTGTGTCCCAGCTAAGGTTGCAGACACTAGAGTCCTCGGAAGAGACTTCATCTACTTTGCAGGTGTTGTCGAAAGGGACGGTGGTTAGGGTTTTGTTGGTGCATTGTTGAAGCATTGAACCCTGGGTCTGCCCCTGTGTGCCAAAAAATGGTTTTGTTGCCAAGAACTGAAACTGTGATTGTTGGGAACTGAATAAAAGAGAAAGCTATGTGCATAGATCTGTTTCCCTAGTGCACAGTATTCTACTTGACTACGAAACTCTATGCTAAGAAAGGAGGCAGATATGAAGAAAAGAGGTAAGATCAGTGAAACTTTTTTATTAAAGAGGTAAGATCTGAAAGCTTTGTGCTTTGATAAAAGTAAGTGGAAATTTTTGTTTCAAAAGTATGGATCTAGGTATGTTTGATCATTTTTTTCCTAGCTTGAAAACTAGGGCACAGTTAGAAGAAAGAAGATTTGATATGAATAGATCTAATAGAAATAATGAAAGGTATGTTATTCCTATGCATAGAAAGAATGTTTGGACTAACAAATGGATGCAGGATCCTAAGAAGAATTTTCTGCAGGTTAGCTACTATGATACTAGTGCGCAGTACAAGAAAGGATGGGGATCATTTAACAAAAAAAGAGGATTAACCCTTTGTTACAGTTGCAGAAGATCGAGACATCTTGCTAAGGAATGCCCTGGGAGAAGATCTAGTTGTCTTTGTTTTAAATCTATGGATCATGAAGTTTTGGATTTCCCTAGAATGGTTGCTAAGCTTGAAAGAATAAATATGAGACAAGAAAACCCAGAGGAAGGTCAAGAAATTGAGACCATGACAGAACCCCAGAAAGAATCAAAGAATGTATTATTACAAATGAAAGAAACCCTGAATGATCACAGAAATATCAACTTATCAGATATCTTCAAAGAAAAAGAGTGCATAGAAACAAGAATAGGAGACTTCAACATTGACTGTGTTCTGGATGAGGAAACACGGGTGAATATCATGACAGAAAGAACCTGGGAAATTTTACGAGAGCCTGCTATGAGTCCTTCATTAGGAGGAATAGGATTATTTAGAGGAAATTTGATAACCCTATGTGGAAGACTTACCCAGATATCTATGAGTGCTCATGGAACTTCGACGGAGGAAGATTTTGAGGTTGTTAAATTTATTGAGAGCAACGCCCCATTTGCCATGTTACTAGGGAAAACGTAGATTGAGAAGGATTAGACCAGAAGAAAATAAGAGGAAGCCCTAGAACAGAAGAAGCAAGAACTAAGAGACTTCATTACAAAGAGGATAAAACACTTACTAAAATAACAAGAGGACCAGTCGAAGCTACTGAGGACCAGCAATTCGGATGTCGAAGATGAAAGAAACCAGGAAGACTTACAATATATGTCTGTATAGAAGAGTAGAGCACATACCTCAGACAGAGACGAAGTACTACTCTCTAACCCTATGAAAGAATCTCAACAACACGAAGATACTATGTTAAGTACAGATAAGAATTAGAATAGGAAGAGGAACCCAGTAACGCATATCATAGAGAAAAAGGCTAGAAAGATCAGCAAGAAGAAGGCAAATTTGGAAAAATTACAGGAGGTTCCAGAGGGAACTTCGCATAAGGAAAGTTTTCAAAACTGGAACTTCGTCGGGATATCAGAACAACACAAAATGGAACTTCTCCATGGTGGAGCGATATAACCATTGGAGTCGTTATGACCATTAGACCAACACTCCTGAATGGTTAGAACAACATTTATGACCAGAAAGCTTGCCATCAGACCGTTGGGACCGTGTCATAACCGACATAAATTCATTGATGAAGGTTTCTCGCCCATTGGAGAGATTTGTTACCTCAATGTCTACTTAGTCTGTCAATTGTTGCACTAAGAACTCTTTCGCGAATTGTATCTGATCCAACAAAAGAATGCATTGCTACCGCGTTTTGTTTACTGAGATCGACACTTATTCTATTACATTGAGCATTCATTCATCGACCTGAGTTATCCAATATTGAGTGTGCATGTCGTACAAAATCAGTGTCATAGAGAAGTCAGTTGAATAAGTTCTAATCAATTTAATGGCCAAAAAAGTAATGTCCGGAGGAATTCAAGCTTCCTCGATGAGAGGAGTGCAAGCCTCTTCGTCGACTGCTCACGAATCTAGACCATCCTGACCTGCAGCCGAGAAAATAACCAAGCATCAAGATGACTTGGAAAATGCAAAGTTAATATCGAGTATCATGCTTGAATACATCCCGCCTCTAGCTGGCGTGGTGAGTCGTGACAGTGTCCTCAGAGACTTCGATTACACTCTAGTTTTTGTGTACCTCTCGAAGGGGATACGTACAGTTCGACCGCAGTTGTATAAGATCATGGCATTATAATTCAGCAACTTCAACCTAGGGAATTACAAGAACCACAATGTGCTCGCTCCTCACAGGTATTTGACTAGGACGAAGGGGAAGAACTCAAGGATAATCCCCTAACCATGGACCTTGTGCAGTCCACTGTCCTGAATGTAATGAAGATGCCACAAAATTGAAGGCACTGGGAGGTTAACATGTGAGTTAATCTCCTATTGTCATGCTTCCATGGAGGCTATCTGTGGCTAGATAGACACATCATCATCGATCCGACGTTGATCCATAGGATCACCAGATTGAGCATGCAAGGACCCAACCGGCAAGACTTGTACTCAGGGAAGGTTGCAGACCACGCATTGGAACAGAGTATTAAAGATACATATGACGATCTAGAAAAGGGGATGCAAGGCTACAACATATCTTCCCTCCAGAATGGCACAGTGCGCCGAGCCTACCAACTGATCGTAGGAAAGCTAGTGAGAAATAATAGACGTACGCAGGTCATAGGGTTCATTGTTGACCTCACTGGAAAATGCGTGGAAGGACTCCAGATGAACTAGGAAAAGCACTTAGTCAACCAATTAGAATTGGATTTCCATGAAGCTCAGGATCAAGGCTATGAGTTCCATTTTAGATGGTTGCTAATCCTCATCGCGTTTACTACTTGGGATATGTTGGAAGGTGTGACCTTCCCGGACATTGAGACACTCGAGCCGCTCGCTGTGAATTTCACCACGCTCTGGTACTCAAGAGATATGGGGAAACAATGGCAGTCGAATGCGGTAATCCATACATACTATCTCCAGTTAAAGAGGTCTATTGAAGTTGTACCTCGTATGATGTCGAACACTCTACACCAGTTCAGGCCACTTATGAAGTTTTGCACATATCGACACTTCATTTACGTCACTGGGTGTGCAAACTAGAGTAAAGAAGAGCTTCAATCATACTATAAGATCACAGAGGAAGACCTAGAAGAGATAACCAAGGACTGGCCTGCAGAGCTTCATATCCCTGCTGACCCCGCAGAACTGTCCAACCCTGAACAAATCATAAGATCGGAGGCCACTCGTGAAGCACATGATACACCTGGAACTAGCAGAAGGAAGAACACCGAAGAGGTCTAGCAGCTGAGCAGTGCCTCACAAGAAACTCCCTCAAAATCATCAGGACGAGGAGGTGATGAAGAAGTAAATAAATAAGAGACCAATGGAAAAAAAGATCAGCAGAACCAAGGTGAAGTAACACCACCTAGGGATCGTGTTGATGAGGTTGATCCCTCCAATAAAAGGAAGGTTTCCCCCATGAAACCTACTTCCCAGAAGAATTCCAAAGCTACTAATACTAATCTACAAACTGTACTCACGCTCAATGAATTTGACTTCATCATCACAATCATATCAGATGCCTCACAGGACCTCTTGTAGAACTCTGAAGCCAAACAAGAAGCCATGTATGATAGAATTGAGGCAGAACTCAGAGGGGTACATCAGGCCCTTCACTCCAGCCGCATAGTGTCCACTGTGCCCCCTCCATCAAAAGAACTAGAGTTGGGAGATGAGCCTACCCAACTCCGCAAAATAGTTGATGCGACCGAATCTCGCCTTCATCGTGCACAAGAATAAAAAGAACAGGCCACAGTGGCCCTGAAGCAAGCATAGGAGGAAGTAGTAGAGAAACGTTGAGTTGCATAACAGGAGAAGGATGACCTCCAAACAAAGTTTGAAGAGGAGAAAGCACAGATCTAGCAAGAGAAAGAACAGTTGCTCACGGAGCATATTGGAGTAAAAGAAGCAATCAACAGACCACTTCTCTCTGTGAAAGGCTTAGAACAAAAGGAGGAAGACCCAATGGAACATCAAGTAGCGTAGCTTGCTGAAGCCATCCAGCAGCTTCAACAGAGAATAGCATACCTAGAGTTACAAAAAGTGTTGAGCACTCCACAAGACGTGTGAGACCAAAGAGAAGCCATTGCCTGGAGCACAGTTGAGAGGATCAGAGCATTAGCTCTGGAATGTAAATATCTTAGTAGTATAACTGCGCAAACTTATGAGAGACTTACTAAAGACCCTAAACTGAAGACACTGGAGTCACAGTTCCAGGAGGAAAAGCAGCAAGAAACGACAGTACATGCGCAGTTGAAACCTCTGCCAGCAGTCGAGAGGATGAAGAGATCCCAGGAACAGCGCACTGCTCAATAGTAGTTCCACACCATACAGAGGAAAGTCATGGAAGTGACTCAGAGGCTCCAGCCAGTTCAAGACGAGGCTTTCCAACTATTTGAGGAGATTGAAGGACGAGGAGTAGAGCTGGAACAAGTAGTCACTACAGTCGAACAACGTTTAGAGGGACTTGTCAACGAAGTAGTTATCCAAGAGTTCGTCGAGAAGGAGGCCTTGGCGCAGCAATAGGTCGAAGCATCTCGAGCCAAGCTCGAGGATTTTGAGGCGGAGCTACCCAGAAAAGAGTGACTCGGGATGAGTCACAGGTGAGTGTTGGGGGCTTGTTGGCCCTTGACCAAGTTTTGAGGATCCTTGGTCAGGTTTGACGTATTTTGGGACTTCGACAGGCTGTCAAAGGTGGAGCGCAAGTCGAAGTGGATATCGCAGGATCTCGGCCCCTTGTTTAGGGATTTTGGGTTTTGGGCTTATGTAACAGGTATGAGGATGTCGTCCCATGGGTTTAACCATGGTTAGGCCTTTTTGTAATGTATAAATAGATTTCTAGGATATGTAAAGAGGGGCTTGGTACTTTGCTAAGTGTTAATATAAGATACGCATATGTGTGATGTTGTGCTAAGTGATAGTTGTAAATTCTTTGTGCACACTGTGTGAGGCTTGCTAGGCTAAGTGCAAGTGATTGTAAGAGACTGTATAGAGGCTTTGTGCTGTAACCTAGCTCGGGAAAGGAGGATATGGAAAGGTGCACGCAGATCTCTTGTATTTTGCGAAGTAGGATTTTGATGTTATGTGCCTATAAGAAGCTTGACCGAATATAATAAAGAAGAGAAGAGTTGGTGGACGTAGCCCGAGGCTGGGGGTGAACCATGTATATTTTTTGTTATGGTTTCTTTGTGCATTGTGAATGTTTTATTGTTTATATGATTACTGCTTAGTGTAACGATGTATGCTTAGATGAATATAATATCTTAGTGCCTAATGATGTGAATAATATGCTATATATGATCTATGTTGATATGCTTAGTGCTTGAATATATTAGATATGGATGAATAATGCGTTGCTCTGTAATTAGGGTTTATCTGCGTTGTAAACAAAGGTTAAATACTAATGAACTATAACTACTAAGTGCTATGTTAAAGTGTTACAATCACATATATGTGTCCCAGCTAATGTTCCAGACACTGGAGTCATGCAACCAC